>JAYJMJ010266449.1:0-13567 GCA_036873875.1 Laminaria ephemera | reverse complement strand
AGGCTTTGAGACATGTGAGCGATTAAATCGATAGCCATACATAACCCATGGGCAACACCCTCGTATTCCCCTCGTGTCAGTTCTCTTACTAGAAAAATCCGCATTTTTGGTGTAAACATTGATCTTCATTTAATCGTACAAACGCTGGATAGTTTGTTGAAACAATTATGATTTGGGAACGAGGCTATTCCCTCTCCGTTCCTCGCTGTGCATCGGTCTAGGTATGTTTTATCACTCACCAGAGCAAGCAATCCCAAGTAAAATGTCGTCGGGCACTCGGCGTGTTTGATGGCGGATGCCTGCGACACCGCAGCCCCCTCAAACGCCAAGAACAGGAATACAAGTTCCACGTGCGGAAAGTGGAGCCATGCCGAACTTGACTTGTCCCGGCAATCTGCGACTGGACCCACTCGGCCCTTTCTGGTGGCCAACAGCGAATGCCCGCTTCCCTCTTCTTCATCGCTTTCTTCTGCATCTGAAATGTTTCCTGGTCCTGACCCGCTACCTGTCGGGGCTGTTAATACATGCAAAGGTGCGCCACGACGGCGACTTGCCGCCAATTGTGCCTTGGCTGTTTCCTAAGAAAAACGGAATCGAGTCGAGGACACCCACGGCCAACACGTGATCAATTGTTAGCTTTGTTCCTGCAGGGAAATTTTGTTGTCTGCTGGGAAAAGGCGCACATCTCGAACCAAACTGCACAGTATGCAACACGGGTTTCGACAAACTCTTTTTTCCCAGAGCAAATCACGACAGAGTGCACAAAGCATGTCATGGTTGCATTCTGTTGGTGAACGAATTTAGCAACCCATCCAATCCGGCCCCAGTACATGTTCCTCGCCGTCGACTGAGCTTAGTCTTCAAGCGATTTGACTTACTTAGCATCTCGCTTACTGTCCAAACCGTCGCCCGTACCGCTGACCGCCCGGGAATGATCAACGCATATCCCGCATCCTTTAGTCGACAATACGCCAACATATTTGGAACCTGGGGGATCAGTTCAGCGGGATCAATTTCCGAGAAGAACACAGCTCACCTTAGCGACCCATAAAGCCTCAATCGCCGATATTACTGCCACATGCACCAAGAATATTGCCGAGAGAAAGCAGGCAATCAGCAACAAGTTTCCCAGAAACAGAGCGACATCGTCGGCCGCTTGACCAAGCGCGCACTCTTCCGGCTGGATATTTTGGGCGAATTCTGCTTCCCACCAGAGGTTCACCCACCTTGTTTTAGTCAGAGTTCAAAACGCCATGAACGTGTGCGCGGGGGGGCGGGGGGGGGGGGGTGGGGCGGATGACATACAATCTCCAGTCTTCAGTCAGGAGCGGTTACAACAGCAGGATATTATTTGATTGTACCTGGGAACAAAGTCATGATTGAGCTCCTGCTGTGTGACAGGCCTCCGTGAATGATGCGCAATGCAGTCGTTAAGCAATCCTTGAGCAAGCGTGTTCTACAACACGACAGCGAACAACTTCAACCACCAGCGGCACATGCACAAGTGCATAATATTGAGCAACATTGTGACGTACTTCCATGGCAACTATATTCCGGTTGTGCCTAATCAAGGCCGGAACGTGAGAATCGTGGATATCTCACAAAATTCACTTGCGTTGGATGCTAACCTCACAAAGCCGTCTGCAGGCGTACAAACTCCGAACAGACCATCGCGGTGAGAGTGCCAACAATCTAGCTTCTGTAGGCATTACCTCAATCCGACAACGAAGTCAGCCAGGAAGGAACCTTCCGCTACCGTATAGTCCACCAGCGACAGCGTCGCGAGAAATTGAAGCTGCGTCACGGCAACAAAGGCCAGAGTCGCAGACGGCCTGCGACTGCTGACATGCGACGGACCTCCGTTGTTGTCTGTTCTATCGCCGACGGCAACAGCGACGATACCTCCCTGTTGTGCAGACGAGCAACAAGTAGGGAAGAAGTGGCACAGTTCACCAAACGCTGTGAGCTTTGAATAAACCTTCGTGCGTGCGAGCAAATCAACATTACTGAAATGGAAAGACTTAACACATGCATGCCGAATAGGCTCCAAACATACCAAACGCACTATAAACCGCTCTACTGGATTGGGGTAAACGAATGTCAGCTACGTGCCGACGTTCTGCTTGGTGACAGTCTACCGGTACATAAGCTACTAGTAAAGGAACGGTCTACGGGTCTATACTCGTCCACTAACTGCCTACCGTCTACTCTTCCAAGTCTGCCGTGATCGCCATGAACCATACTCCGACTAAGGGCCTACTAACAATAAATTCCTACACCGCACTACCTAGTACCACCGTATATATTTGGCAACCACAAAATACAGGGGGGGGGGGATGTTTCATTTTACGGCTCTCCTGTCGGTAGGGTCGTACGCGCTGGCACACTAATTCGTATACAGAGTGGATACCCGATTTAAGAGCGCTCAAGATAAGAGCATCCGCGACTTAAGAGCGGTCAAACCGGCGTGCCCCGCCCATACTAAACTCCATGCATTGCCCACTACAGATAAGAGCGATGTGTAGTTAAGAGCGCTTTCTGCTTGTCACGGGGTGCTCTATAATCGGTAAGTCGGGTAAACCACTGTATAACACAAACCACAATGAATAGTATTTCCTATATGAACCATACTGTATACCACATAAACCAGAATCCCATACCATTCGTAGTTGAATCTTAAGCATGAGTAAATGCTGTCATAGGCACACAAAACGATCAAGAAGAGCGGTGGGTTTTCTTTGAAAAAGCAGCCGCTCAGTCGCGCAGCCACAAAATCAGTATACAGCAGTACAGCAGCAGCAGTACAGCAGCGGCGGGAAAGGCAGCCTTGCTCCAAGCTCTCGCCTTTGTGCCAGTAGTCACGGTGTATGTGTGCGTGGTTGGTGCACAGCAGCACGAGATCGAACCACGACAACATTATCACGTCCAATGCAACAATCAAACACACATCGTCGGACCTCATATCAGGTATAAGGAGCATACACAGCAGCAGCAAAAGCAGCAAAGCTCATACCTGTACATATCATTGGGACGCCTGCGCTCCCCCTTTTCGACTTGCGACGCCCCCGGGATATCAAGTCAACCCCACCCCGACGGGGAACCTTGTTTTGTACACTAAATGCTATGCAAACCAGAATACTGCACTATTTATTAATAGAATACCGTGTGTACCACTTTTTACTGTATGAACCATGTTCAACACTAATGCTCTATAAATTCTGAATGCTATTATCCTATTTCCTATCTGAACAATGTTATACGCCAAATTTTATATAAACCAGAATATTACACTGTTTCGTGTATGATTCATGTTCTGTCCTATTATCTGTATGAACCGGGCGGCGTAATGCGTCAATAGGCACTGGAGTCAGTTGGGCTGATTGGGGTACGTCAATCAGTTTGTCTCGACGCGGGTACCGGTATGTGTGTGTTTTGATACAATAGCACTCACACCATGGCGTACTCGTGCCTCCGATGAGGCCCGGGCCGTGCTAGGGGAGCGACGTTATCGCACCATGCCCCCACTGGTGCATCTCCTCTCTTGCCCGACCCCCTCGCCCCTTTACCAGGCTTCCAGCGCAATACCACAACACCAAAGGTCAAGTCACGAGGCTTGGTAGATAGAACAGGCATGCTTCTCCCTGCGGCATGTCATATGCCTCGGGCAGGTGCTTTCACTTTTGTGGAAGATCACTTCAAGAGTCTGTACCAGAGCCTGTTAGCGTATTACCATCATGAGCCCTCTTCTAAACCTATCTCGGCGAGCCCCTCCACACCAAAGGGAGTCACCAACGCGTCGGGTGTCGCGTTCCATCATCCCCTGAGTTCCGTGTTTTCTTGACAAGCACCCCGCCGCGGTGTTCTACATTTGCAGCGCTTCATATTCATGGGCGCGGTACATCAGGGCAGCAGTATAACTCTCTCGCTTGTCTTGTCCACTGTACTAAATATTTGAATACTTATCCACAGGCATTCGCTTTCGAATTTTCGGTGCGGAGAGGGCTGGTAGTGTTCCACCGTCCCCAAATGTTCAGTTTTACGTTGCATGCCCCATCCAGCTGCTCACACTGCTGCTGTGCTGTGTACACAAGAAAGCTTGCTTACGGAAATCATTTATCAGTTAGAGTATTGTTGATGGCTGATGTTCTATTTATCCCAGTATCTACTCTGCTGTTGCACCTTGGACACCCTATCGTAGTTCACACGATTCTACATCCTTTGTCTCGCCTAAGGAGTGCAATTAACTTCGGTATTCTAACGTGTACCCGGTAAAAATACCCGGGTAATCGGTCGCGGATACCCGCTAATTTTTTCACGAGTACCCGCCATACCCGCCGGGTATCCGTTACCCGGTTCGGGGAATGGATCCGAATCCTAGCGGGTACTCGTTAGTGACGGGTACCCGGTGGGGTGCAGCTCTATTGTTGCTGCTGTCGGCAATGTAGCCGTCACACCCTTCCTTCGGCCGCCGCACTTCCGATTCGGTCGGGGCCAAGCGCCCCGCTCAACCTGTCTCAGGGATGCCCTCAAATCAGAGTGCGTACGGGACGTTGAGCCTGGGGACGCTCGTTTGACGAGTCGATTTTACGGCGAACCAGTTAGCAATAAAAAATATAATACGTTCATTACTTGTACCTAGTAGTGATTTTCTCTCCAGCTCTCGCTTGCATTGGCTGTCGAACCCCACCGACGAACTCCATTGCATACTCGGCGGCCCCAATCGCGGGGAAGGCCTTTGCTTCGTTCTTACGACGCGTACTCTGTGTTCGAGGAAGAGCAGCAGGAGAGGCACGAAGCACTCCCTACCATCTGGTGCTACAGCGCTACATTTAACAATTAACACGTACCAGAGTGAACGTACGACTATATAATACGTACGAGAAACATACTCGTACGAGTATATACGTGTACTGCTCTTCTTTCAGTAAGGTTTGGTTGCGGATTTCTCGTTGTTTACTCGACTTTGTCAGGACTGCAACACAAGTGCTGTCCTTCTGGTCCGCCCTTCCCCTTCTGCTCTTGTCAATCTCCACGGTGGTCACGCGCTCTCCCGTGTTGACGAGGCGAAGTAGACCTCTTCTGGGTCGAGGCTGGATATATGTATTACTTTTTGTTACAACAGTACTCGCACCTAACTTATTGGAGGCAGTCTTGCGACTGCGTATAAGCATCAGCTATCTGCTAGATTATCGCCTTGAAACAACATCAACAACTGCTACCCACCATCCACCAATGTACACAAGTTATCGACAATTGCCGTATCCTGCTACGTGATTTGCTAGCGAGAGCTATCTTATCTTTTGTAAAGTTGCATCCGGCAAAAACGGCGAAACACAAAACTATAGGAGCAACCTCACTCACCCCACCAGTACCGGGAACGCCGCCAGAGCCCCCAGACGGAGTCATTCCACTACCCGGGATGGGCTTGGCGACGCTGGCTGCGGATGTAAGGACAGCCGCGATGGTGACTAGGACGGACACTACTCGGGCAGTGACAGTACCTGGGCGTTTCAGCTACAAAGATGGGGAGAGGGAGTCGTTGTATAGATAGCCACCATGTCACACTATCGCGTGAATGGTTCATTACATCTTGCAGTGCTTAGTTAAATCAACTGGCCCGACAAATCACACACATGATACGTCATACCTCGTCGACGAGAGCTGCGGGAGTCGTAGTAGGCGGAGACTCCACTACCACGGGAGCCTCCAACCTTGTAGACGGAGAATGTGGCATCGCGGTCGACGACATCGCGAACAGTCCCTGTGTGGGTGCCGACATTGGTGATCGTGTCGCGACACCAAGCGTTGAGGGCATCGCAGTCGACATCGACATCGGTAGAGACGTCGTGGGATCAAGGAATATGATGGCTGTTGGGGCGAATTTCGTGGGAGCATCCGCACTGGGCATGGGTGTACGGTCAATCCTAGTAGCTTGGATCGGATCGACTGTAGGAGTTGAGGGCGACGGGATCGGGACCACCGTTGGGAGCACATGTGTGGGGCCAGAGTTGGTAGGTACTGGGTCTTGATCTGCTGTCGCCGGTATCACCGTCCGCGGCATCGTGGATAGTTCCTGTGTTGGTGCCAACGTCGGTATTTGTGTAGAGACATCGAGCGTAGACGGCGTCGCTGTCGGTATGGGCATCGGTGGAATCGTCGTGGGACCACGGGTTGTGATGGGTGTGGGCGAGAAGTCCGTGGGGGGCTCCGTACTCGGCGTGGGTGTAGGGTCAAATGTAATCGCCGATGCCGGGTCGATTGTAGGACGTGAGGTTGATGGGGTGGGGGGCTCTGTGGGTAGCCCCTGGGTAGGGTCGGACGTAGTTGTAAGCACTGGTACTTGATCGGATATCACCGGTTTCACGGTCGGCGACAACGCGAGTAGTCCCTGTGTGGGTGTCGATGTCGGCAGCATGGTCGAGACATCAAGCGTCGACGGTGTCGTCGTCGGAATCAGCGTCGGCAGAAAAGTCGTTGGAACAAGAGTTGTGGTGGGTGTTGGGGCCAAAGTTGTGGGGGTCTTCGCACTGGGTAGGGGTGTAGAGTCCAATGTGCTTGCGGGCGTCGGGTCGATCGTTGATATTGACGGCAAAGTGGTAGGAGTCTCTGTGGGAAACCGATCTGTTGCGCCAGAGGTTGTGGTGGTTCCCTGTTCTTCATCGGTTATCACCGGGGCTACGGTCGGTAGCAATGTGAACGGTCGCTGTGTTGGTGTCGACGTCGGTGTTTCTGTCGACATATTGAACGTCGGCAGCGTTGCCGTCGAGGGATGCGTCGGTGGAGACGTCCTGGGACCACGGGTTAGGATAGGTGCGGGTGACAATATCGAAGGGGTCTCCATACTGGGAGTAGGTGTAACGTCAAACGTGTTCGCTGCTGTCGGGTCGGTTGTCGACGGCGAGGGTAGACGGGTGGGCGCCTCGGTAAGCAGCCCGTGTGGAGAACTTGATGTAGCGGTAGGTGTGGGTGTTGGGGTGAATGTCGCGGCAGGTTTCGTACTGGGCGTGGGTGTAGGACCAGACGTAGTGGCTGGAGTGGGGTCGATTGTAGATTGTGAGGGCAAAGGAGTGAGACCCTCGGCTGGTGGGTCATTCATGGGAGCGGAGGTAGTGGGCGGTACTGGATCTCGATCGGTTGTCACCGGTGTCACCGTTGGCGACAACGTGATTATCCTCACGGTGGGCACCGACGTCGGTATCGGTGTCGAGACATCAAGCATTGACGGCGTCGCCGTCATGGTGTGCGCCGGTGGACTCGTGGTGAGACCACTGGTTGGTGTGAATGTGTGGGCGAACGTCTCGGGGGACTTCGCATTGGGCGTGGTTGTAGGGCCAAACGAAGTGGCTGGTGTTGGGTTGATGGTAGATGGTGATGGTGAAGGGGTGGGGCCTTCGGTTGGCATTACTAGTGTTTTCGTGGGAGTAGATGTAGTGGAAGGTACTGGGCCTCGGTCGGCGGCCATCGGTGTAACCGTCGGCAACAATGTGAAGCTCCTCTCTGTTGGGGGCGACGTCGGAGTCAGTGTCGAGACACCAAGCGTCAACGGTGTCGCCGTCGGGGTGCGCGCCGGTGGAGTCGTGGTGGGACCACCGGTTAGTGTGGATGTTGGGGTGAATGTCGCGACGGGCTTCGTACTGGACGTGGGTGTAGGATCAAATGTGGTAGCTGGCGTGGGGTCGATTGTAGCTTGTGAGGGCGAAAGGGTGAGACCCTCGGTTGGTAGCCCATTCACAGGAGAGGAGGTAGTGGGCGGTACTGGATTTCGATCGGTTATCACCGGTGTCACCGTCGGCGACAATGTGAACACCTTCTCTGTGGGTACCGACGTCGGAATCGAGGTCGAGACGTCGAGCGTCGACGGCGTCGCCGTCATAGTGTGCGTCGGTGGAGGCGTGGTGGCACCACCCGTTGGTCTGAATGTGTGGGCGAACGTCTCGGGGGCCGTCGTACTGGGTGTGGTTGTAGGGCCAAACATCGGGGATGGTGTTGGATTGATTGTAGATGGTGAAGGTGAAGGGGTGGGGACCGTGGTTGGTTGTCCATGTGTGGGAGCAGAGGTAGTGGATGGTAAGGGGTCTCGATCGATTGTCACCGGTGTCGCCGTTGGCGACAATGTGAATATCCCCTGTGTGGGTGTCGACGTCAGCATCGGTGCCGCGACATCAAGCGTCGACGGCGCCGCTGTCGGCGGGTGAGTCGGTGGAGACGTGGTGGGACCACTGGTTGGTGTGGGTGTTTGGGCGAATGTCGCGGGGATCTCCGAACTGGGCGTGGATGTAGGGTCAAACGTGGTAATTGGTGTTGGTGTTGGCTTGATTGTAGACGTTGAAGGTGAAGGGGTGGGATCCTCAGTTTGGAGTCCATCCGTGGGGGCGGAGGTAGTCGAAGGTACTGGGTCCCGATCGGCTGTCACCGGTGTCACCGTTGGCGATAATGTAAACATCTCCTCCGTGGGTGTCAATATCGGTGTCTGTGTGGGGATACCAAGCATCGATGGCGTCACCGTCGGTGTGCGCGCCAGTGGAGGCGTGGTGGGATCCCTGGTCGGTATGGATGTTGGGGCAAATGTTGCAGGGGGTTTCGTACTGGACGCGGGTGTAGGGATAAACGTAAACGCCAGCGTCGGGTCGATTGTATGGCCTGAGCGTGACGGGGTGGGAGTTTCTGTTCTCAGCCCATGTGTGGGACCGGTGGTAGCGGTAGGTGCTGGATCGTGATTGCCTGTCATCGGCATCACCGTCGGCGACAATGTGAATATCCCCTGTGTGGGTGCCAACGTCAGCATCGGTGCCGCGACATCAAGCGTCGACGGCGCCGCTGTCGGCGGGTGCGTCGGTGGCGACGTGGTGGGGCCACTGGTTGGTGTGGGTGTTTGGGCGAATGTCGTGGGGGTCTCCGAACTGGGCGTGGATGTAGGGTCAAACGTGGTAGTTGGTGTTGGCTTGATTGTAGACGTTGAAGGTGAAGGGGTGGGATCCTCAGATTGCAGTCCATCCGTGGGGGAGGAGGTGGTGGAAGGTACTGGGTCTCGACCGGCTGTCACCGGTGTCACCGTTGGCGATAATGTAAACATCTCCTCGGTGGGTGTCGATGTCGGTCTCTGTGTGGGGATACCAAGCGTCGACGGCGCCGCTGTCGGAGTGCGCGTCGGTGGAGACGTGGTGGGTCCACTGGTTGATGTGGGTGTTTGGGCGAATGTCGTGGGAGTCTCCGAACTGGGCGTGGAAGTAGGGTCAAATGTGGTAGCTGATGTTGGCTTGATTGTAGACGTTGAAGGTGAAGGAGAGGGATCCTCAGATGGCAGTCCATCCGTGGGGGCGGACGTAATGGAAGGTACTGGGTCTTGCTGACCTAGCACCGGCGTCACCGTCGGCGACAATGTTAACATTTTCTGTGTGGGTGCCGACGTCGGCACTCGTGTCGAGATATCAAGCATCGACGGAGTCGCTGTCGGGGCTGGCATAGTTGGAAATGCCGTAGGGCGAAGGCTTGTGGTGGAGGTGGGAGCGAATGTTGTGCGGGCCTCCGTACTGGGCATGGGTGTATGGTCAAACGTAGCAGCTGGTGTTGGGTCGGTCGTAGGCGTTGAGGGAGGCTGAGTCGGTGCCAATGGGAGCGGTTGTTGTGTGGGCTCCAACGTACGGCCAGGTTCTTCAAATTCCGAAGGTGCTGGCGAACTCAAAGTCGGGTTCAATGTGAACAGCCCCGGTGAAGGAATCTGTGTCGGTGTCTCCGTAAAGATGCTTTCCGGCGACGGCGATGCTGCTGGGGGTTTGTGAGTAGAGTAATCATTAAACCAAGGGGTGCGGGTGTTGTTTGGTGGGTGATCGGCACTGAACGAAACATTGCACGCCACAATACTCTGTGACCCATTGCTCATCCACCGCTATTCAAAGGGTATAAATATACCACAATACATGTTGCAACAAACAACTCTCGACCTCCTACAAACCGTATTTTCCGTGGACGCGGGCTACGATAGGTGTAGCACCGTTTGGCCAAAATATATCTCAATCACGGAAATCCTCAACTGCGGAACCGCCCAACATCGTTGGAATATCATTATATGCGCTTTACAACGTTATTCGTGAACTACCCAACAGGCCATGGGATTGTTGATCGCGTCAAGCGTACAACTGTTCTCAAACTCAGCTTTTGGGCGACCCATAGAGTGGCTCAAGAGAACAGCCTCAGGCACGGTAGGTAGGTGCGTCCTGGCGTAGCACGCATAAGTGGCTAGCATTGTGTAGTTCTGCGAAGATAAACCCTAGGTTTATACATTTATTTGCAATAAAACTCCAGACTCCAAACGCAGCGCACACAAAACGAGCTCCACCGTACCACGTACTCACATCTACAACAGGTTTCGTCGCTACAGGGGAGGGCCGGGAAGCGCTCACTGCCCTCGGACGTGAAGTATCCACTGCTCTCGAACCAGGAGCATCTTGTGTTTACGTTGGTGAAGTCGTCCGCGCATATCCAACTTAGGCATTCTGCAACGGCTGTAGCCCATAGATAACGCGACATACATGAAGGGGCGTGAGACTGATTCTCGGTATTTGCGGACCCGCATTTCGTGGTCAAATATACTAGTTGATTAATCACAAGAGAATAGCAAGCTTTCTCGTAGCATGTGGTCCGGAATAGTACATGGATGGCAACCTACACCGTCAGCGCATAAACCCAGCCCCCTACGGGTCAACAGCAGGCCAGTATGATCACCACCACAAATTCGTGCTCAGAGCAAACGCATGCACCAGGTATTGAAGAACCCAAGGCGTCCTTCCCAATACATTTGGATGCCTACACTCGCTGCGTGTGAAATGACTCCAATACTACAGTACGTTACGCCTATATATGATGTATGGTCGTCGGATTGTTTGTTTCGGTTCAAAGTTGTATTTCCAGCCGAGTACAGTATCGGCCCGCTCATATCAGAAGAACGAAAGTTAAGCTAGAATTTTCAATAAATGTAGAAAGTATGTGGCCTAGGCGCTTGCCGTCTACAGGAAAATGTTAGACGTCTACCCCTCAGTACTGGGATTCTCGGTTGGCAGCCCATTCGTGTGGGCGGAGGTGGTGGAAGGTACTGGGTCTTGCTCACCTATCACGGGCGTCGACGTAGGCGACAACGTGAACACCTTCTGTGTGGGTGCCGACGTCGGCACTCGTGTCGAGACATCATGCATCGACGGATTCGCTGTCGGGGCTGGCATCGTCGGAAATGCCGTAGGGCGAAGGCTTGTGGTGGAGGTGGGCGCGAATGTTGTGCGGGCCTCTGTACTGGGCATGGACGTAGGGTCCAACGTAGCAGCTGGCGTTGGGTCGGTCGTAGGCGTTGAGAGTGGCTGAGTCGGTCCCAATGGAAGCGGCTGTTGTGTTGGCGCGAACGTACGGCCAGCTTCTTCAAATTCCGAAGGTGCTGACGGACTCGCCGTCGGGTTCAATGTGAACAGTCCCGGTGGAGGAACAGTTGTCGGTGTCTGCGTAAAGACGCCTTCTGGCGACGGCGATGCTACTGGAGTTTTGTGGGAAGGTTGATATCGTGACCAAGGGGTGCGGGTGTTGTTTAGTTGGTTGTTGGCCGTGAATGAAATATTGCATACCACAATAACATGTGCCACATTGCTCGTCCACCAATATCCAAAGGGTGTACATCGAAATCCCAAACACCATATTCTCCGTGGACGCGTGTTACGATCGGTGAAGCACCGTTTGGCCAAAGTACGTCTCTCTCACGGAATTCCTCAACTATGGAACTGCCCAATGTCTGTGGAATATCATTATTTGCGTTTTACAACACTATTCGTTAAATACCTTGGCCATGGGATTGTTCATCGGGTTAAGATCACACTTGTTCTCAACGTCAGCGTTTAGGGGACGAATAGAGTACCTCAAGCTAAAGACCTCAGAAACGGTAGGTGCGCCCTATGCAAAATGTAGAACGTATTCCAGGAGAATCTTGTGTTTACGTTGCTGAAGTCATCCGCGCATCTCCAAATTATGCATCCTGCTACGGCTGTAGGCGGTAGCCCAGAGGTAACGCCACGTATATGAAGGGGCAGGAGACAGATTCTCGATATTTGCGGACCCGCAGTTAGTGGTCGTCAAATAGACTAGTTGATGAATTGCAAGAGAGCATCAACCCATTTCCGTGGCGCGTTGCCCGAAATTGCACATGGATGGTGTTCATGCGTTGGCCAATTCCCCCGCGGGGTCAACAATGGGCCAGTTTGATACAATGCTTACTATCACCGCCATAATTTGTTGTCCACAGCAAACGCATGTATCGAAGAATCCTAACAGCTCCTTCCCGACATAGTTGGTCGCCCACACATATTCAACGACCAAACGTCAGCATCTGGGACAGTATAGCAGGGTCCTCCATGGAGATCATCCCATGACGAAGTACGTGTTGCCAAGTTTTCCGAAGTGTGCCCTAATATACGGGCGTCCATATTGTTTAATGTGCCACCTTTTTTGTATTTCATTCCGCGCTGCGTTACCCATTTCACCCTGCTGTGTCTACTGCACCGGCAGTCACGTGTGTGTGAGGCAAGAAGGGGGCCATACGTGGCAGCAACAAAAACCACATAGTTCGGGATACTTTGACGGCAAATGTGATATTGTGTCTGTTTTCGTTGCCTCGACTCTGACCCCCGTTGTCACACCACATCCACGCTGGGAACGTACATCATGCACCCGCGCAGCGAAGCGCAACACCTGCCTAAGGATCATCTACCGCCTTCGTTGAAAAAACCGCAAGCGAAACTGCATCCCCTCATGCACTCACATTGGCAGCACTTGGCGTCGGTGCATAGATCGTCGGCCAATGCCCATGCGCGGGACACCTCGAATTCAAGCGAGAAGTCATCGTCACTATAGTCCGTGCCCCCGGTTAGGCAGTTACCAGCTTCAGGATTAACCTCAGAGCCGAACTCGCAGAACCATTCGTCACAGGAAATGCAGTCGTCGTCGTCCGATGTACATTCCACTGAAAACGCGCGGTGGGGGGAAAGCGAAACGGCGTGGGTAACGGAGTTCGGTTTGGGACAACTTTCAGATTCCCGGAGTCGAGCCATGTACAGCGCATACTAAAGCTATCGCAGCGGCGAGGCAAACGAGGTGAGCTCGAGATGAGGTGAACCCACGGAGGTGCGAAACCGAGGAGAGTCGCATCCCGAAACACGAACTAGAGTCATGTATTCCTCCAAGTTACACCGTTGACGAAATCAAGAGTTTCAGCGAGAAGCGTCACCATGTTTCCGTCTTGGTGGAGTTCACTTGCAACGCTTCTTTCGAAGAATGAAACATGTATAGGCGGGGTAGTGATCCTTTCTGCCGTTACCGCTTCCTGGAGGTGATTATGTGGATGGCGTTTGTTCGCATAACCTCCGCCCGGTTCAACCAACTAAAACCAGTCACTTGAAGGGTAGCGCTGGCCGCCTTCTACCGGGTTCAGCCTACCGAGTTTCCACATCAGTATGAACGCACGGGTGGACGGGACCCCCCCCTTCTGCCGACATAGTAGAAGGTGGGCAAAAGGCCGACCTTCTGAGCACCTTCT
>JAYJMJ010266421.1:0-13572 GCA_036873875.1 Laminaria ephemera | reverse complement strand
GCCATCTACTTCTTGTATATGTAATATCCGTTTTTCGTTGAATTCATAATGGCCTTCATACAAGTGCACCAATTCAGGATCAATGAGCCAACCACAAGTTTGCGCGCTTGATTGATTAACACGATAAAGCGTTAAGAATAGAATAATTAATATCAGTTTGAATGCCTTCAGACAGCATTTTACCAAGTAATGTAAGAGCTGTATGATTAGACTGTCTACACGTGAGCCCTCTACTCCAAATCGAGCAAGGCTCTTCCCCCTGTGCATTCCAGAAGCCAGATTTTAAAGAAAGGAGATGCATATCAGGGCTACAAGTAAGTTTTCCATTCCATTTAGTTACAATGTAAGCTAATTTGAATTATATGGATTTTAGTTAGC
This sequence comes from Laminaria ephemera, assembly GCA_036873875.1. Classification (NCBI taxonomy): domain Eukaryota; class Phaeophyceae; order Laminariales; family Laminariaceae; genus Laminaria; species Laminaria ephemera. The sequence continues at coordinate 13,194 of JAYJMJ010266421.1, read as the reverse complement.
TCCATATGTTATATGAATAAATTCTCAATTTGTGTGTAAAACTCGAAATCATCTTTCAAATATATCACTCTCAATAATAATCTGGCGATGACTCTACCTGTGTCACGTTGGGTTTCGCAACAACGGCTCTACCCAACCTACCAAAATTTTTACTTGTTCTTAAACTGGTTTATTTTACCCTTTCTCCAAATTCATTCTCTGTTGACTTCTTGTCATTACATCCCCAATTTGTCGAGATCATTCCTTTTTGCATATAACGATGTATTGTTGAATATTCCCATTTGACGGCTTGGTTAACATAACCATGTTTTACTGGGTTGTAATGAATGTAATCAACATGGTTTTCATAATCTTTTTCATCACGAATAAAATGCTCCCAATATCTTCGCTGCCAAATACCTCGTTCGTTCTTTGAATCTCTGCTTTGTTTAATACTTTCTGTTTTTGGAATTTGTCGAGAGAATCCTGATTTTATTAATCTGATCCGTGTCGGAAAATCACTATCACCTTCTGGCAATGTGATTAATAGATGTAAGTGATCTGGAAGTACAACTATTGCATCAAGCACAAAGGGTTGACTCTTTTTTACTTTATTGATTGAATCTCGAAGTTTATCTATTTCATCCACTAGCAAACTAGATTTGCGGTCAGCTAAATTGATTGTGAAAAAATATGTGCCTCCCGTAATGTTTGCGCGTCTATATCTCATGTTTTTCAGCGTAACATAGGTTTGTTTTTATAATCAAAAGCTTATTGAAATGCGTAGTTTGGCATTACTTGAATCTTTTATGATCTTGATTATGAATTGTTACTCGTTGGGCTTCGTTCCTCAGCCTAACCTACAAAAGAAAATCCGTTTTCTGAAAGCGCGATAGGTCGGATAAGGTACGCTATCCGACCTACACATCTGTTCAAATTTTTAAATAAGGCCAAAAAGTGGGGGGGTGTCTTTTTTATTGTTTTTGTATCTCTAGGTAAACTTCTACTAAGATGTAAATACTTCAAGTCGCAAAAACATCGAATGTTATTTATTTGCTGAGGATGAAATAATCTATAAACTTTGCGAAAGTATATAAAGAAATTGAAAGTGAGATATTTTGTTAGGCTGAAGTAAGAAAGCCCAACGTTCATCTAACTTCACCGATGTTGCTGGGGTTCGTGCCTCAGTCTAAGCCACTAAAAAGGATAATTTATGATAATGCGAATTACGCTGTTCATGATGGTTTTGATAATTTCAGCCTGTGATAACAAACCGCCTAAAAGTAAAATTGAAAACCCTTTAGCTGGTCATGCTGAAGCCCTAGAAAAAGCCAAGCAAGTAGAGAAAAAATTATTAGAGGCTCAACAAAAAACGCAAGATGCGATTGATAAAGCAAGCAATTAACAAGCGTTAATATTTGTACGTCTATTTTCATTTATAACGAAAATCTCGTAGCTTTAGCTTTGATTTATTTTGGTGGCAACGCCGAAACGGTTGTTACGAATGCTCAAGAATTTTCATCCAACTTCTCAGATACTACAAGGTATCTTGTCAATTTCTGAGGCTACGGCAGTAGCTGTGGCAATGGCAAGCCCAGTGAAACAGAGTATCAGCATTAATACATATCAGAAAAAAAATTATGCTAGGGTATTATTGCTTACACAATAAAACTCAAAGGTGAAACAATGAAAATTAAAACGTTTATGCTCTCCACAAGTTTGTTATTTATATCTCTATCAGTTTATGCAGCAGATGATGCGATCGAATATCGCAAAAATGTAATGAAGTCGGTAGGTGGACATACCAGTGCTTTAGTCTCAATTTTGAAAGGTAAAGTTTCTCATAAAGATGCTTTGCTTGTTCACGCAACTGGATTGGCAAATGCAGCCACTGCAAGTGTGATAGAGAATGCATTTAAAGAAAATACGCATGGTAAAGGAAGCAAGAAAACCACATCGACGGCTAAGATTTGGGAAGAATGGGCTGATTATACTGAAACTATCGCGCGTTTAGAGAAAGCGACTCTAGAGATTAAGGTGCTTGCTGAAGCGGGTAAATTAACGGAGTTTGACCAGCTAAAACCGGCATTAAATGAATGCGGTTATTGTCACCGAAAATCAGGTTTTCGTGAGAAATAACTTAGGCTTGAAAAGTGAGTGATTCTGCTCACTTTTCAATTAGTAGGCTCTTAAAATTAAGTTTATTTCGGGTTCAATAATAAATCTTTAGTTGAACTATGGAACTAATTTATAGACCATCAAAAAAAACGTTTTAGTGATCTCTTCTATATCGTGTATAGAAAAATACCCACACCAACACTAATAATTATAATAATCGTAGTGACAATCCCGTTTGGTTTCCTCAGTATAAAGTTAGCACTAGTAGATGCTTGATCAATTTCTTTTTTCCCGCTGAGCATTGGTTTAATTAAATTAATTTTGTTTTTAAATAAGTAATAGAATATTGCAAATATGTGTAGTGCAATGAGTACTTTCAGGATATCTATATTTATGTGATGAATTTCCCCTGCTAGCTCAGCAATAGAGTCATCAACGAATTTATTTAATGGTCCTGTTGTATAAATGTCATCATCGATTAGTAAACCTGATATAGATTGGATTATTAAACTTAGCAATAAAGCGAATACCGAGAGTGCGCCCAATGCTGAATGACCAATGGTATTTCTTTTCTCTGTGTTAGTACTTTTTAGGTAATTGATTATTTTTTTTGGTGTTGGGAAAAAAGATGAAAATTTAGAAGTGGTAGATCCGAATATTCCCCAAAGTATCCTGAAGGTTAATAAAGCACTTATAACGATGCCGCTAATGATGTGAATCTCGATGGCATCAAAAACCTCTATGGTTAGGTATGATGTGATGATCGATACTAGTAGCAACCAATGGAATAATCGAAGTAGTCCATCCCATACTGTAGTTTTTATTTTCATTGCTTCCCCATAAATTTGAAAGTTGTGTTGGTAGAGTATGTTTTTATTCATGGGTGAATTACAAGGTATTTAGATTGTGAAGAAATAAAAGTGATCAGTACCCTTTATAAATTATATGATTACTTTTAACACTCTTAGATTTTAATGTAGAGTCAATAACAATGAAATTAACATTAATACTATCCAGCGTTTTACTCTTTTGTTATATCTGCGCATGTCTGTTGCTGTATGTATATCAACGAAATTTCCTATACTTTCCGACACCAAAGTATGAGCATTCATTCGAGCCATTTAGCCTTTTAAATGAAGGTGAAACAATTGAAGTCATTGTGTTAAACAAAGGCAATGCTAAGGCTTTGATTTATTTTGGTGGTAACGCAGAAGCGGTTGTTGCCAATGCTCAGGAGTTTTCATCGAACTTCTCAGATACTACAACGTACCTTATCAATTACAGAGGCTACGGCGGTAGCAGTGGTAAACCTACTGAAGCTGGAAATTTTGCAGATGCGCTCGCGATTTATGATCATATTAAAAAAGATCACTCTCAAATCTCTGTTACTGGAAGGAGTTTAGGGTCTGGGGTAGCAACTTATCTTGCTGCTAATCGACCCATAGAAAGTGTGGCATTAATTACGCCGTATGACAGCATTTTGAATATAGCAAAAGCTAACTATCCACTATTTCCTGTTGGGCTTCTTTTAAAAGATCACTACGATTCAGTATCAAGAGCAAAAGCGATTCAAGCAAAGGTTTTGGTCATAGCGGCAGATCATGATGCCGTGATACCAATGAGTCATACACAGAGCTTAGTTAATTCTTTTAAAGATGATCAAGTACTTTTGAAAGTCATTAAGAATACGGGACATAATACTATTTCAAATAGTGCTGAATACTATAAGGTACTTATGGGTTTTTTGTAAAAAGCGTCAAAAAGTGGGGGGGTGTCTTTTGTATTATTTTCCGTTGTTTTATTATTACCTCAAACCCTTAATCAATTTAGCCACTTTTGCTGGTTTATCAACTTGAACGAAATGCCCTGCATTTTTAATTAAGGTTAATTTAGAGTCGCCGTACAGTTCATTCAGTTCTTTTGCTACACCCGTATTTAAGTAAGGATCATCCTCCCCAAAAATAATATGAACAGGCGGTTTAAATGAACTCAGCCTGCCTACTTTCTTCCCGTTCTTAGCTACTTCATTGTTTAAGTCTCGATTTAACCCATAAAATGCTGGTCTTATATTTAAAAACTGATGACCAAGAATTTTCAGTGTTGGTTCAACTAATGATTCAGTGCTAATAAATTTACTAATTTGTGCGTTATATCGTTTGATAAGAAATGAATCACTCATTGTTGTTGCTTGAACGGATATCCAGCGTTTTAACCCTGGTGTAGAAAAGATTTTGATTTCTTCAGGTGCAATTAGTGATTTCATGGGACTGTACACTGAATTTAATATTACTAATCCAGCTACTTTCTCCTGATTATCAAAAGACCAATTTATTGCCGTTGGACCTGATGCATCATGACCGACTAGAATTAAGTTATGCAGATTAAAATGTTTTACTACTGCATCTAAGTCGCTGATTAAACCATCAAAATCATAGATATGTTTCTTTGGTTTCTCTGAATCACCCCAACCAATAAAGTCAAAAGTAACAATATGTTCGTCATTCATTAACACTGGAATGAGTTGATCATAAAGGTGCATGCTATCTGGGAAACCATGCATTAATACAATCGAGGGTTTATCACTTTTTATACCAAACTCTCTAACATGTATTTCTAGATTGTCTCTTTTAACGTAATGCGTTTTGTAATTGGTTTGTGCTTTAAATGCTAATTCATGTTTTTCAAAAAAATCGGAATTATCGACGGTTGAACATGCTTGTAGCATTGGCAGAAATAGTATGATTATTGTGTTTCGTAGACTATTTAACATCTGGAATCCTCTCTATCTTGTAGTCACTTGTAAAATGCAAGTAACTACAAGATAGTATAGTTACTTTCATATTGCAAGTTACTTTTAAATTATGCTAATCTCACTGTATGAAAGAATCTTACTCATTTAATCGCTCTATTTGTCCCATCGCTTGTACTTTAGATATTGTGGGCGATAAATGGACCTTGTTGGTTGTACGAGATTTGTTAGTTGGAAAAAAAACCTATAGCGAGTTTCAAAAATCACCAGAGAATATTCCAACTAATATTCTTGCTAATCGTTTAAAAAGATTACTTGAGCATGAAATTATTAATAAAGTCGCCTACCAACAAAATCCTATTCGATATGAGTATGTTTTAACGACTAAAGGGAGAGAGATGGGGAATGTTATCGAGGCAATGGTGCTGTGGGGAGAGGGAAATATTCCTGGTAGTAAAGCACTGCTTAAACCTGATAACTAATTGTAAATATGGGGGCTTTCTTTGGTTGATATATTTTTATGTATTAGCGTTGTGGAATTAGTTACTGATTTTAAGCTCATTAGATTGCATAAGGTATGCCATCCGACTTACAAATATATTCAATTTCATGAAAACAGTTAAAAAGGTGGGGGGTGTCTTTTTAATTAGCTCTTTAAGATTTCTTAGCTATATCGAGTAGATACAATGCTTTTTCGTGGTTAGGGTATCTTTCTAGGTAGGATTCTAGAATCGTGATTGCTTTCGCATTATCTCCATTGATAATCAAAATTTCTGCTTCGGCTATTCGCTCTTTTTCTGGCACTGTAGATTTATGTTTTGGTACTAGATAAATAGCAATGTAAGCAAATATTAAAACTAAAGCTATGATGACAATAATGAGGACGTGCATATGTATTCCTTCTATAGATTGCTGTCGTTAGTGTTATGGTCTCGCTTAGATTAACTTAGGAAACCTAACATTACTCAAATATAGCAGACTTTTTACTGTAGCTATTTGTTTGGGGTTAAAGCACACCCCCCACCTTTTTGATCATTTTTTATCTATCGTGGAAGATATTATTGATGAGATGATTAAAGCTTCTCCCTGTATATTAGCTGAAACGCCACTCTGTTTAATTCACTTATAGATAATATTAGGAAGCTGCAAACATGATTCATTCTACGTTATTTGAGATCCACAAGAACATCATTCGGATCTATATTCGCGCTAAGGATGATAACAAACCGCATCTCATGAAAAGTGCGTTTACTGATTCTGCTACTTTAGAGATGGCAGTTAAAACGGATAGTATTTCTTTTCCTGCCGATTCCGTTGGCTTGGATGCGATTACTGATGTCTTAGTTAGAAATTTTAGTCAAAGCTATGAGAATGTTTATACTTTTTGTTTAACGGATACGTTTAACAGTGAAAAAGAGTCTGCGAGCTGTAACTGGTTGGTTTGCATGACTGAAAGAGACAGCGGCAATGTTCGGGTGGGTACTGGACAATATGATTGGAGCTTTAATAATGAAAGCCCTGCGGTCAGTGCTATAAATAACACTCTGGCTAAGCGCTTGCTTATTACGATTGATCACATGCTTGTGTTATCACCAGAGTATTCAGATCAAATAATGCAATGGGCAAAAGATTTGCCTTACCCCTTTTGTGATTCGGAACTATTATTTAAAGACATGCCCAACTTAGATTTATTGAATTCGATTAGATAGTTGTTTAATCAGAGCAACTATAAATAGCGCTTATTTCACGAAACTGTTTGATGAATGCATATTGGTAGTTGGACTTCATTCCTCATATCAACTACAAATTAATAAAAACAAGCAAAAAGTGAGGGGGTGTCTTTTACATTCTTAATTTATACTTGTTTACCCAGATTATTCAGGTAAACCTTTTATGCTCGTCTTTGAAAAACTCAAACAGTTCATCACTGGCTTATTTGGTTTAAATGACTACTCTGTCGAGCCAAAACCTCTTAGTGATGAAATGCGCACGTTTCTATCACAAAATGTCTCTTTCTATGCTGCCTTAAACGAAGCAGAAAAACTGCTGTTCGAACAAAGAGCGGACTTATTTTTACAAACAACTAAGATTGTAGGTCACGATGTAGAGGTGACAGAACAGGATAAGTTGTTGATTGCGTCTGCTGCTATTATTCTCGTGTGGCGATTTCCTGATTGGTATTACGTGAATTTGCATACGGTGTCATTGGTGTCTGGTTCGTTTAATGAGCATTCTCAGTTTGGACAGCCAGACTCTGCTATCCAAGGTATGGTGGGTACTGGTGCGATGCGTGGCCAAATGATCTTAAGCAAGCCTGCTTTACATTATGGCTTTTCGAATGATAGGGATAAAAAGAATGTCGCTTTACATGAGTTTTCACATTTATTAGATACGGTTGATGGTGGCTTGGATGGTTTTCCTGAGCGCTTGTCGAGTCATATACATGCGTTACCTTGGATGGATTTGGTCAGAAAAGAAATGACTAAAATTCATGATAATAAAAGCAATATAAGAAAATACGGTGGGACGAATCCTTTAGAATTTTTTGCGGTTGCGACTGAGTATTTTTTCGAAAGGCCGAGCATGCTATGCCGTAAACACCCTGACGTTTACGAAGCGCTAAAATCTTTTTATCGGCAGGATGTTGCGGCGATTAAAAAAGAGATTAAACCCAGAAAGAAGTCGCCTTGCCCGTGTGGCAGTGGCAAACGATATAAACGATGTTGTATGGTGAGTTCATGATAAGAGTTTGCTTGAAGGTCTATTTTTGGTTTATTTGTTTGCTACTCGTATTATTTACTTTTATGGATTTTAGGGATGGAACCCCTTTAGAATTTTTGGATTATATTGATTGGACTTTCTCTATCATTAACGTGATAGGGGTTTATTCATATTGTTATATGAAACTCTTTTTAACCGCAGAGTTTTGGAAATACTATCTTCGAATACTCATAGTTTGGGATTTGTATATTTTACTGTCTACTTTTACTGAAGATGGTAACGTCTTCTTAAATGAGGGCTTAGTGATCCTTATGTTGTTTCTACTTTTGTATATTCTACTTGTAATACCCAGCTATATCGCACTTTATCTACTCCCTAAAGAGTTTGATAAAAACCGTTCTGAGTTGAAAGCATGATGTAAAAAGTAGGAGGAGATCTTTTTCATCTATTTTCTTAATACTGTTCTGGGGTTTATAGTGTTCACTATATTTTATCCCTGAGTTGAAATATTGGCTCGGATAATCTTTTGAATGAATCTAAGTGTGAGTGAATCAAACGATGCGTAAATCAATCAAAGCAGTAATATTATCAGCCATAGTAATTCCAGGTGCGGGCCACTTTTCTTTAAAGAAGCCTATTCAAGGATCATTGCTTGTGGGTGTTACGATTTATTGTATTTATTTAATCGTCTCTTCTGTTTTAGGTATTTCGAAAGATTTAAGTGCCAAAATCGAAAGTGGAGAAATTGCCTATGATGTCAACACAATAACGGAAATGGCCACGAAACAATTAACTGGAAGCGACAATCAACTCATCGGCACCTGTATGCTTATGATTATAATCTGCTGGATTATTGGGGTTGTCGATTCGTTTAGAATTGGGCGTTTGCAAGATAGAAATTAAAAATGTGATCTTTCAAAAAACTTAAAACCGTTGAAAAGGTGGGGGGTGTCTTTTTTATTCTATTTTCGGCTTACAGTACTAACAAATTAACACTGCCAGCATATTTGAGAATTGCTTTACCGAAATAATATCAGCGCATTCTTCACAAAAACCATAATTGCCTTTATCTATCTTCAATAGGGCTTTAAATGACACCCCCCACCTTTTAGTGCTTTTTAATTTTTACGCTATTCGAATAACGCTTCCATCTTATCTTTTTCCATGTACTCACCTTTGTAATACATGACTTTATTCATCTTGTATTTCGAGTAATAGCATTGGTTTCCCGCTATGGCGAAACATTGTTTATCGCGCTTGTCTTGTTTGATGTGTTCTAATAATGCGCCTTCACTGTGTAACACTTTGCTTAAATAGAATTGCTCGATTGTGTATTGTTGTTGCTTTGCGATAAATAGATCACCGTTACTGAGTAACCAGATATTTGGACTTGGTAAATAATAGGTTTTACGTAAGAAACAACATTTGTCGCCTCGTATCATAATGTAGGCATATCCGACTTTTTCGGCATAGAGTTGGTATTCGACCCACTCTTCCGTTTCACCTTGTAAAGACTCATAGACCACAAAGGCGCTGATTATAAAGTCTATGCCTTTGATGTTGGCGCTCATACCTATACGTAATCGACTGCTGGGTTTTTCGACATGGGTGAAGGCGTACAACGCTCGGAATTCATTTTTAACATCCATCGCTGTTCCACAGTAACCACAAACTACAACTTTGGAACGTTGTTGGTTACCCAACAATTCAATAGGTGCATGGCAGTTAGTACAGCGAATTGAATTCGCTTTCTGTGATGTGTTAATTACTGGCTTCATGTCAAATCCATCGGGTCTATCCACCAACCGTGGTAAACTTTATGGCCTTGTTTGTTAAAGCTTAGAACCAAGCATTCTCCCTGTGTATTACTCAAATATGTGCACTTGAGTTCGTCATCTTGCAATGGAAGGTTTTTTAATGCGCCATAGTACGAAACAAAACCAACTTTAAGTTGCTCCACTACAAGCCATTCCGTTTCAACTATTTTAAGCTGAGTGTTTACTTGTAATGACTCCCATGTTGGCAACGTTTGCGTAATGGTTGGAATTTGTTTTACTAAAAATAAGTTTTCATCTTCTTGGTTTAGATAATAGATATTTTCATTTTTCTCATTTGCGTGTAATTCCCATTCGACTTTTCGACCTTCCTCATATTGATACAGACAGTAGCCGTTTGGGGTGTAGTTTTTATCGTTTATTGATATGACATTATCAATTTCAAACAGCGATTGCTCGGTGTTCTTTGCAACACTTAAAGAAGTGATACTTACACTATCATTTTCAATTAAAAGGCTAGAGTTACACGATGAACAAATGCTTAGTTTGGTGCTTCGAGCGTTGCTCAAATCAAGAACAAAACCACATTGTGGGCAATCGTAATTCATTTATGCCACCTTGCTATTGTTTGGCATTTCATCAAAATCATCACTCCCAAGTCTCGATCATTTGTATCTTATCTTCTGTCTGTTTATTATTTAATATCCTTTTAGCACTAGCCTTTAATATTAAACTTTCCCCTATATTGCTGTTGCTATGAATGACATTCGCTTGTTTAAAACCTGGAAAGTTAGTAGTCCACTGTAGTAGAAACTTTTCTGCATCCTCTTTATTGTTACCTATCAATCTTGGAATGGTAAACAAATCTTGAACGCTTGGATTCTCTTTAAGCGATAGTAAATATCGGCTTGACGTTAAAGGTTGAAGGAACTCGTTTAATACTTCGAGAAACATTTCGTTTTCTTGACGTGAATAACCCGCTAGTGAAAATCGTAGCACACCTTTATCTAACTTTGTGACTTGTATTGATTCATTCAATTTGGCGATATCTAGTTCCGTTTTCATCAAACCATTTTCATGAAGACTAAGTAGAATGACTTTCGCTATTTTTTTAGCTACTTTGATTGAGTCAACTTTCCTCTTCGGCTTAACACCATTAAAAGCGCCTAATGATAATGCCCCAAGTGCTGGATAAGCTAGGCCATACGCGTAGGTGCTAAAACCCTTCAGAAATAAAGCTACCCCAGACAAAGTAAATATACCTGCGAGACCCATTGCGACTGATGTCGTGGTTCGCTGTTTAGATTTCTGGCGTTGATTCATCGCAGTTAAAACCCGATCTAAACTATATTGTTGAGTATTATTATCTGGATCGTAATGTAAGCCTACTTGAAACACTTGTTGTTTTGCTTGCGCTAACGCGTTTTGCCATCGTGCTTGTAAATTAAAAAGATCATCTGTTAAACGTGTCTGCATAGTCTCGTTATTCCGACTTATTAGGTTTTTACCTGTTAATGGTTCTGACAAGATCGTTTTGATTTTATCTATGTCATTACTCTCTTTATCATTAGCTTGTTTAACTAGGCTTTTCAGTTGAATGCGCTCCGTACCCGACTCGATTTTTAAGTCATAGGCATGTAAACCGGCAAAGGTACGAAAACGCTTTTTCAAGTTGTCAAAAATAAGATTATTTAAACGCTGTTCGGGTGCGGTAGCAACAATATGCCAGATACTGGCAGTTTTAAAATCATCATTCGGGTCTATGCGCATTACACGGCCACGTAATTGATTAGTCGCCACATAAGCTTTTGTTTGCGTTGCCATGACTAGGGAATTTAAAAAAGGTGCATCCCAGCCTTCGCCAAGCAAAGCTCGTGTACCAACAATAATATGTAAATCGCCCTGTTCTAATAACTTGGTATATGCCGCTGATAATTGACCTGTTGCTGCACCACAAATAACAAAGTCTTTATGTTCGGAATAGTCCTTAAAATTAGGAGCATCATCAATGGGTAAATGGTCTAGTAAGTTATCCTGCAAATGACGTGGCAATATACATAGACGACCTGTTAACAATGCAATTTTTGGTCTGATGAATTTGTCGAATTGATGAATAAAATGATGAAATATCGGATATGCACCCGTTGTAGCACCTCGGCCATCTAGCGACAGTGTTAATTCTTCATCTCTTATATAGTCTGCCAAAACTACCATTCTGAGCAGTGATTTTCGGTTATCTACTTCTATTTTCGTAATGTCGTAACAAGCAGTGATTCGCTCTTCCGTTTTGTTAAATGCTTCTAATTTACTTTGGGTGTTATCAAACTTCACGCGATTATATTTTAAAAAGTGTTTACCTTTTAATAGCGAAGTTAGCGAGTTTCTAAAATCGAAAACTGCCTCTGCATTCGGGTAGTAACTCCCTTCTATAAACGATTGCAATAAAGTCTGCCAGCTATTTGCTGTTACCTCTGGTATATCGTCTTCAGCTATTCCTAACACTTTTAGTAGATAACTGGGTAATGGCTTCTGCCAATGTTTTTGCAATTGAAGTAAAGCGATTACCGTTTCTATGTTTAAAAGAAGTTGTCGTTCATTAATGTCTTGTTCTAGTGTCTCTACATTCAAGAACTCATGTAATGAAAGTAAATAGTTAAGCTCTTGGTGATTGTTTAGTTCGTTTAAAAAAGATGAGAGATTCTTTTCATAACGCTCTAAAGATTGGATGTTTTTGTTATCAGTATTTACTAACCATATATAGTCTTGGTGCGGGCAGAGTGAACGTGACTTAACTAATTCTGGAATACTGATTTCTTCATCCACAGGACCACAGAGCTTTTTGTATCGTGACCATTCCGTTGTGTTCGAATCATAGGGAGGTGTAGCTGTTAGGCTTACCACCATTAGGTTCTCATTATCCTTTACTAAATCGTAAAGCACTGCCCACCAACTAGCTTTTAAATGATGTGCTTCGTCTAAAATTAACAACTCGATTTTTTCTGAACGAAACCATTCTTTTAAGTCTTTATATTTACTTGTTGCTGGATTCGTTTTAGAAGGCGTACTAACTAGATTTTTTTTAAATTGCTTATCTAAACTGTATAACGATTGATAGGTACTTGAGGTAAAAAATGCAGGTGAATATAGAGATGAACTGACCCAATCAGGGATCTTATTTGTAAATAGTGAAAGCCTATCTATCCATTGGTCTTTAACCAAAACTGTTGGAGAGAGCGTTAGTGTTTTCAAATCTAGACGATTGAAAACTTCTAAACCCATAACAGTTTTACCTGCACCTGGGGCGGCAACGATATGAATGCGCTTGTCATCCATATAACCATTTAAGCGATCTAAGACCCGTTGTTGCTCGGGTCTCCATGGATATATGAATTTCAGATTTGACGTACTGGCGTTTACAATCGAATCGTCTGTTGTATCAAGCATTACAAACCATCGTTAAAATATACTCCAGCATTATCAGAAAATAGAGAGTAGCAAACGATGTCGTTTAAGCCTGTTTATTTGCCTTCGGTATAACCTTCAACAAGATAACTTTTGTTCTCTACCATTCTTTTCAACATTATCATATCGAAGTCTTTTACGATTGATTTTTGTACACTTGGTCGTGCTAAGACACGATCAGACCACGCTTGTAGATTTTCGAAGCCATCAAGAATGTCTAGGTTAAAGTGCTTTTTATACAGCTCTACACGTACAAAATAAGGCGCTGCATACACGTCCATTAATGAGAACTCTTCGCCGTTGAACCATGGTGTTCTTGTCATCGCTTTATCGAGATTTTTTTGCGTGAACCGCATAAAGTCGATGTGTTTAATGGCATCAGCTTTGTTC
>JAYJMJ010266398.1:0-13572 GCA_036873875.1 Laminaria ephemera | reverse complement strand
AGAGTAGGCTGAGAGGCCAGGGAAGTACCAAGGGCGAACTCCGGAGTGGGGGACATATCTGTAACAATCTCTATGTACCTGATATCTTGCCGAAGTACTTGTGACGAAGGTGTCAGTCTTGAAGTTTGTGACAACAGAGCTTTTGCCTCTGTCTAGGATGACGAACCGGCAAGAAGTGCTGCGTGTGCTGGATGTCGATGGATGGAGAAGCAGTTTAATAAACACACACAGCAGTCTAGAACTTGTGGGTGAAGTGGGAGCAAAGAGACGGCTGCTTCAAGTTATTTCAGTCACACCCTAAGTTACTCCAGTCTAAAAACTGTACGTTACGTCTAGACTGCGGTCCGTCAGCGGTAATTTATAAGAATCCAACTTAGTTGTTGCTGGCTTTATTACCGATTATTCAATGAACAACAAACAGCAATAAGGACGAAAAAGGGATCATTAAAAACTCGTACATGGTGGCTCACTCGGCAACCACAAACACAATTAAAGTATTGTTCTTGTCTGCTTGCTTTCGTTGTCGCACTCTGCTATCTGGTCGACACGAGCATACTGCTACATGTACTTTGTTGCTCTGTGCAGGGGCGATGGCAGGTTGTTCTGCTGTGTTTACGGTACGTAGGGAGATGCTGTGGCTGTCGGAGCTTGGTCTGTGCATTTGCTTCGTGGTATGAGGAAAATAAGTCCGGGGTTCAAATCCCACCATGGTTGTATTTCCCCTTTTACTGGGAGAAAGGGGAATTGAGTGGCGGGAGATCCATTGTAAGAGAACATTCGACCAGAGGGCCGGAAGTGGAGTGAACCGCTGTAAAATGGAACTCACGACGGGAAAAGGACCATATAAAGGATACACCAGGCGTTGATCAGGGACTTGAAGGTGATCGGTGGGAGGGCGAATTGAGCCCAAAGGTACTTATTTTGTTCGATATTAGGAATAGACCACTTCAGCTGAGGTACCCAGTCAGCCCTGACTGAGTAGCTCAGTGGTTTATTCTATATATCGAACATCATGTACTACGGGTTTGTGACCATCATTTCCCCCCCTTTTACCGAAAGCATGCCCGTTTATGACCACTTTAGATAGCCCCAAAAACACGTACTGACCCGATGGTTAATGGTCAACAGAGAGCAAAGGTATGAAACTCAGGTTGATGCTGTGGCCGTCCTCGGCAGTGTCGTGACAGAGATGCAATTCGTATCGTTGTATATGGTGCAGTCTTGCGCCGGGGTCGTCTTCCCTTCTGTTTTACTGCATATACAGTGGAATAAGGGGTACGTAGTTGATGTGAGAGCAGCACTGCTGTCTGTCTGTGTATTCACAGCAGTGTTCTAGTAGAAACATAAACAGTGCGGCGGTTAGCAGTGTAGGGTGGAACAACATACTGGTATATTTTATACGACTTCTGCAGCCAGCGGGCTAGTTACTCAGCTGGTATGTACCGTACCCGACAGCAAGAGGCCACCACCACGCAGATGGTTAAAAGTGAGCTGATACCTCCTCACTGTACCGGTTACGCTTGGTGTGTTCTGTGTGCCCGTAACCAGTATTAATAGTCGCGCGAGTACCAACAACACAACGGCGTCGCGTCGTCAGCCAGGCTCCCAGCCGACGCGATCCCAAGGTGGGTGGTTGTTGTTTTCCGCCACGATTATCAACATTGTATGGTATCGTGTGCTGTTGACCTGGTGACATTAGCGTGCCCTAATAGCCCCGCTCGATGAGCCAAATTCGTCAAGGTAAAACTTTATATGCGCACTGACGACCGACCCCTCACCCGGTCTCGTGAAGTCGAGTGTTCGCTATCGTCGAGGCCTTCTCTTAGTACTGATTGTAAAACCTGCGAGCAGCATGTTTTCGCTCTGTCTAAAACTTTTGCTGTCTAACCCACTTGAAGTATCATGCACAGTAGCACGATCTTTTCTTTATACAAGGCATCGAGAAGGTGGTGGTGCTTAGTAAGGTGTGGTGTCTTCCAGCGTGTACGAGGGCGTGCTCTTTTTGCAATGCCTGTCGCTGAACCGAGATCATCAAGCAAATATTTGATACGTGCACGCATAAGCGAGACATCCCCGGGCGACTTGAACCTTAATACTGGCTGTCGTCGTGGACTTGTATCGGTGCTGATGGTAAAACCTGCAAGGAGGACGTTTTGGCTCTGCCTAACAGGTGCCGAGATCAACACATTGTCTTTTTTATACCAGTACACTGTACAGTACCTCAGTAGTATTATATACAAGGCATCGATAAGAATGGTGGTTGGGTTTTGTAGGGTGGGATTTTTTACCGCGTTTACGACGTTCTCAAAACTAAAGATCGTTTGCACTGAACTCCAGTACTGTATACAATCTCGATACTCCCAGTGGCATTGTATTCGGATCCGGTTGTGTGTTGTTGCCTGTCCTATCGCGTTCGATGCGTTGTGTCACGGCTAGGGCTGTGAGCCGGTTGGACTTCGCGGCTAGTCATTAGTTTGGTTGAGGAGTAAAAGCGAACTAGCTGCTTGGTCGTTAGAACACGACACATCGAGCCACATGCGCACAAGTCAGATACAAGGACGTAGTACTCCGCAAATTACCGCGGCGCACCTAACCGGAACACCTAACCAACTAATAGTTAGTCGGCGGCTTGTAACAAGCCAATTCACAGCCCAGTCACGGCAATATGTAGTGTACCTAGCCCCTTCGTGGGCTCCGGGCGGTCATGTTATTTTTTGTTTTTTATCTCACTTTCACTTTCCAGCTTCCGGACAAGCCGTGGTCACAGGAGTCGTCCCTTCTCCCCCCCGGTGCGTGCCTTCATTTTCATCGCGCAGAGGGTTCAGCATTCCCAACGCTCGTCGATTTTCATTGAAGTGTTGCTAACCCACGCTCTCGCGCTGTCCTCATGAGAAATTTTATGCACAAGAAAAAGTCCCTACGAGTACGAGTATGCACTCGCGAGCGGCTCGAACCTGCGAAATCGACGTTAGTAGTTACGAGGTTAACCCATTAGACCCTCGGGGACGCCGATTCATGTTAGGTTGAGGTGTCTCCCGTTGAGTTTATATACTTTCTGTCGCGAGGTTAGAAGAGAAAAATTCTTCCTCGGCCGGGGCAGTGCCCCGTATATGGTTTGGCGAAGCGACACTTGGCGTTTCACGCCAGAGACCGTTAGTAGAGCTTGTGGCAGAGACCCACGCCAGCGGTATTGACGTCTGCTCGATGTTGAGAATATGACCTACGGCACTGCAGCAGGAGTTGTGGTGGCACCATGGCCGGCTTGAATGTAATCTCAGCAGCGTTTTGTGACAACCCAACATGGTTCATTCCTCTAGGCGTGGATCATGATCCAAAAGAGCAACGCTTGTCGAGGTACACAGAACGTACGAGGAGTGTCCTGCATTGCGCTTGAATCTTGGGACGCAAAGCAAGGTTCCTATTATTGACGCGATTCTTCGAAGTCGACGACTTTCTGGCTCAGATTACTCGTGGCCGACTCGTGCCTCTAGGTGCGTGTGTGGGGTGTATTCTTGTACGAGTCTTCTTGTTAATTGTTTCCTCAAATTGTTTGATTGGTACCTCAGCTATTAACGGCTGTTGTGCTTGTGAGTAGAGATGATTATGCGGTGCAATAACGGTAGTGTTTTGCGCAAATTACATCAATATCTTGATACGCTGTCGCCCCTGCTTTGGTCAAGAAAGTACGTGAAAACTCTGCTTGTTCCGCCGGGTAACCGTTGGAATGGGGGAGCCACCAGTTATATCGGTAATAGGTGAACACGTTTGATCGTGCACAAAAACAATCGCGTGAAGAAGTCGAAAACCGAACAATCGAAGATGCCTGAGGGGTTTCGCAACACGCCGGCTGCTTGACGATTACGTTGCCGGCACGCACGTCTAAGGTGAACATCCTCAAAAGTATCTTGATCAATGTTTGCTCCAGAGTTTTGACATACTGAAAATATAGCTGATATGGTGCTTGAATATCCTGCCGTTGGAAAATATCCAACTGACGTCTAAAATGAAGGTGTTTTCCCTCCCCTCGTTACCCTCTTCCCGCCGGAATATTGACCCCTTGCACTCTCATCAGACATGGCGACAATGCAGTCAGCTATACGAAGTGGGCGTCCAGAGGCGGTTGCCGAAGTGTTGGACATGTTGGGAGATTCGGAAGCAACCGAAGAGCTCACGAGAACTTACGGTGGTATGGTGGGACCTGACGAGAATGCCCTTTCCCCAGACGAAAGTGGTTTGTTGCTGGGAACAACTCCAATCCTCCACGCAGCGAGCAGCGGGCAAAGTGCGATGTTCTCGGCGGTCCTTGAAGCAATGAGGGCCAGACAGGTGATGCTGCGCCTACTGGTGTTGCGTAAAAATGCATATGCAGCCGGATGTAAACAATCCCCTAGCCCGACTACTACCTATTGCTCTAAAGATGTGGCATTCCAACGATACTGAACACTTGGTAACTCTTCAGTTGAGGAGCGTCATCAGTCAGAAATATGGTGACCAAACAATGCCCTCCACCTCGTAGCACGCGTCCTCTCTCGATATGCTCATCTTCGTACATTTCAACATCAGCTGATGATTCCTGTGAGCGGGGACGTTCGTGGTCACACGGTTTTGTCGCTCGCTGCCCGGAGTGGAAGCAGAGAAACCTTTATGGCGGTGCTGACCGCATTACAGCAAGATCTTGCAGGAGCAGATGAGGTGGGTTGCACGTATGACGTATGGTACGATTATAGAGGTACCGCTTTCTGGCCGAAACGTTTCGAGCTGATGGGGCTCTAGGAACTACCCAAATATAGTGACAATCCCATTCGCATTTTACAATTGTATGCGTTGTATACCTAGTCCGTGGGATTGTTTTATCAAGTTAAATATCGGTATTATTATCAACGTCGGTTTGGGGGGTGAGTTATGACGCTCCTTGAGTGAGTAGCCTCAGAAAATCGGACAAGTTAGGTGCTATCCCTATCGTAGGGTGCCTCGTGAACTTCACACGCACTCGATTGACGTGGCCATATTCGTTTGGCTATGTTCATGATAGAGATGGTATACCAGGTATACCTTAGCTTATTACCTGATCAACTTCATCGTTACTTGCTGCGTCGTCAGCTCGCAGCATACACCATGAATTATGTGGTTGTTACGATAAACAACGCAGGTGAAAGAAGTGCTGATGAGAAGTGACGAGTCTAGCCGAACAGTTCTCAGGGAGGCGGCCAAGAGCGGCAGCATCGACACCTTCGAAGCTGCACTCGACGCCGCTACGAGGCTTGCCCCCTGGGAGGTACGGCTATATATCGTGAGATCGGTTTGTTGCGAATGATGCGGCGTCCTGCGCGTGTGGCTGTTGGCGAGGGATTGGCGTATGACAGTATGTGCTTCAACCGACTGACGGATGAAAACTACATTTTGACGTCAAAGCGTACACACTAAACTTGACAGGCTTGTATCCATGCTACACACGGTGAGTACACCGTCAAGAACGAACGTTCGGTCTTTAACCCGCCTGGGTATGGAATCGTTTCTCACGTGCTCAAAATACGTTAGGTGCGTGGTCTCATCGCATCGACGGACAGCCGTGGAGATACGCTGCTCTCAGCGGCAGTCAAATCGAAGAACGTCGATCTTTTTCAGACCGTGCTGAGGCGTATAAAAGATGCTCCTGGAACTCCACAGGTATCCTGCGGCATTATACCTGGAATTTTTGAAAACGTGTCCATAGTTTCCACTCCAGTTAGTTGCCTATACGTCTGCAGCTGTCGTTCACGTTTTTCACAATAATGTGCCTGTGATGTACCATCGCATTTGAGGTGATACAGCCATGTGGAATTCAATGGGGTTTTTCTGTGGTAATGTGAAAACTGGTGAAAGACACACCTATAGGTGATAGGCGTTGACTGCGCTCGAGAACTAGACGTGGATGTTAGGCTTTGAACTTTTGCATACAAATCTTGGAATCATGGCAACAATGGCATCTTGCATCTTGACACATAGCGCCACGTCGTCGGAGAAGATTTGTCCAGCTTAACGGTAGAGCGCCCGCCTCAACGCGTGTTCGCGTGTACGCTGACTGATGTGTGATCTGCGTTTTTTCCTCTGACCGTAAAGCGATGCCCCTCTTCGGGTATTGTGGCGTACCGTGTATCTGTCGAGCGTACAACACGATGCGCCAAGGCCTGTGGTGCCATAGCTTGCTAGATTTGTGTTCTAACATGCACCTTCACCTTTTATTTTGGGGTGCGGCAAAGACAAGAAGAACTCGCTGGCAGACAGGTAGCATGGTACCCAACACGTTCGACTTCGTACTGAACCATTAATTTCCATGTTCATGAGTAATATAAACCCCCGACTTTGCCGTCCCTGCATTGATATAAACCAGACGATCGTACTGCTGCAGTCGCGGTGCGTACAAGGCTGCTCATTGATGTTTCGTGCGGCAGTCAGTGGAAGCGTCAGCATTTGGGATGCCGTGGTTGAGGCACTGCACCAGAACCTCGAGACCAATCAGGTGACTGTAAGGTTTACATTTACCGCCTACCATACTGAGTGTGTTATATGGAGGAGAACGAATGTCTCAACTTACGACAAGAATATGTGCCTGTTCCTTTGCCCCTGTACTAGGTCACAACGATGATGACGGAGGTATGCCAGCAACCCGATGCGCCGCTCGTGTGCGCTGCACGGGGGGGAAGCACTCAGTTTTGGGTCAAGGTTATGCTCACGTTACGAACGCGAGTGCCCAACGAGGTAAAACATAGTTTGGGTTACTACGGTAGGTCTATAATTGCATTCCAACTACAAACCCTAACCGCGGTCGATATGCAAGCAAAAACACCTCACCGTGTGCCTAAGTGGTGCTCTATTGTTCTGGTCACTCCGGGTTAACAACAAAAAAACAATGGTAGTCTATACAAACCGTACTCAATGAAAACGTTTACTGGCGATGCCAGCGCGATGCCTCGGTCCATGCTAACTCTGGACCCAGTACCAAAAATGGCGCTCCCGGCGAACTGCCGTTAGACGTCGCGCCTACCACAGTAATTCGTATTTGCTAAGGGAGGTCACGCAAATCTCGCATCGCGTTAACGGGAGTCAAATACAACCGCAAATACACCTGCGCTATCAGAAGGATCACGACTCCTTGGTGTCACTCGGTTTTGTTTCAAATACCTCCTGCATACACCGGGAAAGGTCTTCCTGTTTCCCTAACACTACGAACTGTTCGGTGGCAGGACTGCGCAATGAAATTGATGCCCTGCGGTCGATGGCTTGCTTTCCCTGGCTCCGACGAGATGCGGGGTTGTCGATTGCGATGTACAAGTCATATTGTTTATTGTATTTTATTCTTCGGAAACAACATGTCTCGACGGCCTCGGTATCTCGTACGCCGCAAACAACGCCATTGGCCAAACGTGCCAACGTCTACTCGTAATATCTTATTGTGTGGCGCATTCTATTTTCACCTCGCGCATGTCAACTTCAAATCGATGCAAGGTACAAACCATGCTCATGGCCAGGATTGCCGGCGACGGATCAGTGTTGCTGATCGCTGCCAGCGTCGGGGATGTTGATTTCATCAGAGCCACGATCACGTTCTTGGAGGACACCTTATCAACCGAGCAGGTGCGAAACACCATGCCGAGAATATTCAAGACGCTCGTGAAAAATCCTTGTAATTAGTCACATAGTTTATGTTATCCGGAGAATTTAATATAGATCCGCCATACATGGACAAGACGTCAGCGGACTTCGTGCAACTGTGTGAACGGTGAGGATAGTATAGCCGCAGTGGAATGAATTGGATGCATGTATCATATTTGTCGGTGCCAGTTACCGTCGCAAAAAGGCGTACCTGGAAAGATTGATACATGCGCCGTAGTGGTAGCATTTCTTAGCGGCCGCACGTAAGTGGTGTCAAAAGGAAATCTAGGGAGACCGCACTCGCAACTCGTCGGTCCAATTCTGACTTGGAAGCGTTGCGTTTTTCGTATGCCATTAACCTCTTTGGGGCTTCAGAGAAAACACAACGTGGGCAAAACTGGCGATTGCATCATCGACCACACGAAGCACCCGATGTTGCCGGGGTAAGAGATGTGCTCAAATTACAATGTAAGGAGCTGTGCAACACGCGTGTATCAAGGGGATAATCGCACTACTACACGCTCTTTCTAGACGCTTGGTAAAACAGCAATACTCGTTTTTGTCGATGTACATGGTTCCCACAATGGTCAAGGTCGACACCGTGCTGACATAGAACATACCGGTAGTATAAAGCTTATGCATGGCACCCCGTCAGATCGGTAACGGGTTGAGCACGCCCCAGAAAAAATCCATGTGGCTTAATGTTGATGATATAAATTTCGTAAAGGTATGCGCTTTAACCACCTCTGCGCGTATTCTCCACGCCTCAAAAAGCTGATTGTTCCAATTGCACGACGTGGAGCACGCGGTGAGGGCACAGCCCCGGTATCGCTCCAATGGCCCGTGTTGTCAAGAAAACCGCAACCTTGAATGCGAAACGAGAACATGTCGCAACGAAACAAGACCTGTCATACAGCATACGTGTTCTTCGGGAGAATGGTTAGGGTGGAATCGCATATGAAGCTGTATTATGCGGAATCTACATTGTCTTATGTGATGAAGCGACGCTGGAGGTATATTACGACGCTCCCTCATATTCTCCCTTTGGAGTTATCTTCGCAGAAATGGTACAAGGTACATGTTATGGCTGCAAAGCTTCAAATCCTCCCCATGAGCACAACGTATATGGGGGATCATGCCATTACTGAACACATCGCACACACGCGTGTTTATATCACCAAGGAGCAACAAATGGACATGTCATTGACTACGGCTGAAGCCTTAATAGTGATGGCGACAACCACGGAAAAGCCGGATTTTTTCGAGGTCGTGGTGACCTTCCTGAAGAGGGTTTGGACACACGAGCAGGTGCGAAACACCACCGCGATCACGTTCAAGTTAGTTGTCCCCAAGCCTTTTGATTGGGTGATATGAGGGTAACGCTTATGCCGGGCAGTAGAGTTATGTTTGCTATCCACGGGCAAAGTATACGTACTTGGCTGTACAAGGTGTTTGAATAATTACCTTGCCCGATACAAAAGCCGCAAATGACGTCATAACTAGAATCATATATAAGATTCATGGCCCGTAACGGTCGTACTCAACTCGATCGATATAACCTTCTGTGTGACAAGACACATACATATTGTGCGTGCGACTCGAAAGTGAACCCAACGCATTCGGCTACGCTGTACAGAGCTGAGATCGAGGCAATGCTGCCATACAGCTACAAAAATTATTCATGCTACGCGAAACCCGTCAAATGGTGGCCTCAACCTCCGCTTTCCGGATGATAACGACATAGCACAATGTCAAGATTTCATGTAGCCCGAAGTCATGCGTTTCACACTCCTGCGCATATTGTCCGCGACTCAAACATCGGCTAGGTTCCATTGTACAGCGTTGAGTCCACGGTGAAGGTACAGCCGCGGTATGCCCCCCATTGTTTGCGTTGACAGTCGCCATGAAACCCCGGGTAGGTAGGGTGAACGTATCCCAGCGACTCAAGGTCTCCCATGTAGCGTATGTGCGCTTGAGCTGAACGATCAGTTCGGATTCGCACATGGCACCATATTTTCCAGGAATAATGATGTATTAACAGGATGAAGGCATATCAAACAAACCGGCACCCTCACCCTGCTCGGCTGGATACATCTCGTGGAAATGGCAGAAGCGACACAATGTAGCTGGAACGTTGCAAGATCTTCTTGAGGAATAGTATGTGGTGCACGGCCGATCATGTGTTTTTCCCGCGCACGTGTGTTGTATTGATGCTCAAGGTAGGAGAAATGGTCATGACGACATTCACGTCCTTCGGAGAGCCGGTGGCGGCATCTTCAAACGCGTCAGAGCAACAACCCTCCGAGATCGTGTATCCTGTCCGTAGGAAACCCGTGGGTTCTGTCTTTGCGGAACGTGGGAGCTACGAGCAGGTGTGAAATACCAACGCGATCATTTAGAGATGTTTGTGATCAAATTTCGTCATTGGGTCATGTGTGCTATACGAATATTCCGACAACTGGACTCAACACCCATGGACAAGATACATGTACGGACTTGACTTTCACGAGCATTTTGTGTACTGTTTGCTTGTTTTGGGGGATAAATGCCGTACATAATGGCAGAACTGACAAGCGTGGACATGTTCGGCAGTAATCGCCGACGTCAAGGCCGTCGACACACCTGTTTGGGTGAGAAGACACACACACACACCAATTTTGCGTACAACTACGGCGTGAAACGTTCGCGCGTATTGTGCAGCGCTACGATCGACACGATGCTGACATCAACCTAGTAGCATCAAACCAAGCTGCTATGTCATGCCCTTCAATTTCTGAACGTTACCGGCGCTTTCCCGAAGACAGCGATCAAGCTCACTTTCGAACTCGTAGAATGGCTAAGCCGACTATAAAAATTAACAATTCTTACGCTTTTGACACCCCTGCACATATACTCGGCGACTCGAAGAGCGGCGTTTTCGAATGCACCGCGGTGTGAACACGGTAAATGTGCATCTCCGGTAGACGCGTGCTACGATAGAGGTAGCACTTCTATGCTGAAACGTTTTCTGAACGACGGGGCTCCTTAACCCAAACTCGTCGGAATTTCAGTCTTTTTTATTAACATATTTCGTGGTATACCTAGGCCTTGGGATTATTCATCGCGGAGCACTTCAATTTTTCTCCAAATATGTTCTAAGTGAGGTGTGTATCTCCTAAAGTGAGGAGCCCCAGAAATATAAGGTGATTTATTGTTTACCGTTCGAGTTGCGTTGTCATTATCGTTTTCTGGGACGTGGGAGAGAGAGATTTCTCCCCTTGACCAGATACACCTATCGCAGCCTCCTGCAATCTCCTATGTATCTCGCCTACACGTATACCGCCTTTCTCCCTCATATGATGCCAGCTGGGTTCCTAACTATTACCACCTACTGTCGTCTAGGATGGCAGGCCTCCGAATAGTACCGTACCATTCGACTCCTCCGATCTAACTCAAACTCACATGAAACAAAAACGAAAACAAAACTTAAAACGTACGGGACCCCGGCTGCCCATACCGCTCTCCTGCCCCTCCCCCCCGACACTCGAATAAAAAATAGGGGCGGGCGGGTGGGAAGGAAAAGGCCCAAATGCCTGTCTTGCTTGAGCAATTCAGCGACTATCTCATGTCTGCTCACGTTGTCAACAAGAGCCCCAAATCACTTGCGTTCGGCGGGCGTTTGCTGACCTTCACGCGACGAGTCCCGCACGAGCCTGCTCGTGGGGTGCTCAGTTCTGATTGCTACCATAGAGTCTGACCCAGATCCCCGACACAGACATGCCTCATTCTCATTGCAAAATATACCTCGTTTTGCCCGTTGCGTTGTTTTCGTACGTTTACAGACAGTCCTATCCATTATTGTTTATCTTTCGAATCGCGTTTTTATTATCGGTTTTCTGATTCGTGGGAGAGAGAGAGTTCTCCCCTTGGTGAGATACACCTGTCGCAGCCTCCTGCAATCTCCTATGTATCTCGCCTACATATTTACCGTCTCTCTCTCCCTAGTATGATACCAGCCGAGTTCTTAACTATTACCACCTACAGTCGTCTAGGATGACCAAGCCTTCTAATTGTACCGTACCATTCGACTCTTCCAACTCCAAGGTAGTTAGAGACTACTGTTGCAGTACACTAGTTATCATTTCCTACCCCAGGCTGTACCTTCCCCCGGTTGTCAATCCTTCCCTTGGTTTGCCACGACTTGCTTACGTGGCACCCTTATCGAATCGTTTATGATAACGTGCGTATGCGCCTTGTACGCGTAGGGTCTCTACCGCCCCTCCAGCTGAATCGTTCGATCCAAAATGCCTCCTCGGGCTGCAAGCGTGGTCGCTCCCCCCATACGCAATGAGTGCAAGGCGAACGCATCCAGATCTCGACTTGACTTCGCTACTAACTCCATAATTCCTCGAAGAGCACTACCGTACCCCACCACTAATACAGACTTGCCACAACAACACGAGGAGAGGGGGGCATGGTGGAGAAGACCAGAGAAGCATGATACCCAACCGCAACATACGGGGAACGGCAACGCCGTCGGCCCTAACGGACGACCTCGAACCGCGAACCTCGTTCCGCGTCCACACGCGTACGCTTCCAATCCGTACCGGATCACCCTTCTGCCCGTCAAAACGCAAATCTACCTTGTCGGCCCGTTGCCATGGCATGTATTCCAACTGTGTACCGTAGGCGAAAAACGCGACCTCATCCCGCATCATGCCATGCACGGGGTGCGCCACCCCCGAATCGGCGGCAAACCTCTCGCCCGACGGTGCCACCGGACAACAACTCAGACATAAACACAGCCACAACACCTTCACCTCCAGACCCCATGGGGAGATGGGATTTCCCCCCCCGTTGAAAGCATACCGAAGAAGACCGGTAGGCGAACGCGTCGGGGAGTTCTCGCCGTCACGTGGGATCGTAGACACACCAGCCCACACGTCCACGCAAACACCCCTACTCCCACTCACGGACACACAACTACACACCCACACACATATTGAGTGCACACGGTACCAAGGGGGCCGTGACCGGTAGCTCCACTTCTAATTTTCCGATGGACATACTGTAAAGACAGGTAGGCGAATGCGGCGGGGAGTTCCTGCCGTCACCTGGGATCGTAGACATACCCAATCACACGTCCACCCCCACACCACCCCACACAGACACACAGCCAAACACCCATCACATATGTTGAGCGCACACTGGACCAAGGGGGCCGCGACCGGTAGCTCCACTCGTACGTTCCGATGGATATACGGTACGGCAGCGAATTTCCGGAATGTGTCGAAAAATAAATTCCGCCAGGTCACCCGGCGCACGACCCCCAAAGACAGACTCAATCAATGCCCACGCCTTGCGGTTTTCTGAATCGCTCGAATTGAAACACCCTGAGTAGCCCATTAACCTGCGAACCGTGCTCCAAAACTGGTGGATAGACTCGTGCGCGCGCCTAGTCAACCTCGCAACTGAAATTGTCGTGGCCACCCCATCGGTCTCGCTAGCTACTCGAACTGCCTCTAGCTCGCAGCCCGGGTGTACTTGCAGTCTTCCTGAACCGGCAGGTGCGCACTGACCCGCGTAGCAGTCACTAGCCCCGCCGCCGACCCTCCCTCGAATGGATCGGGTGGGCACGCTCCTCGGTTCGCGGCGCGATCGCCGTCGTCACCACGCGAGGCTGCCGTATTCCTTCTTCCTCCGGCCGTCGCATTGCTTCTACGACCGTTTTTCGTCCCCGGGCCCCGCCAGACCGGTGCCCTCCTGCCATTCGTAATTGCTGATGGCGTCTCGTCGCATGAATTGACGCGGGTCCGAGTGAATCAGACGGGGGAAGGGGTGGGTAGGGGGGTGAATACCGCGTTCCAAGTGCGAGGGAGGAGAGGGGGGGGGGGGGGAGGGGGGATACCCCCCCATACCCCCGCGCCCCGGCAACCCCGATGGTGGCGTTTTGTTTATACA
>JAYJMJ010266384.1:0-33875 GCA_036873875.1 Laminaria ephemera | reverse complement strand
TGGGGGAGACTCGGACGGGGTGGGTGGGGGTGGGTGGGTCTGGGGGAATGGTGGGAGCCGGCTCGAGGGAGCTGCGGTTGGGTGGGGGGGGTGAAGCGAGGAGTTGGCGAACCTCCATCAGCACCTTTCCCAGAAGGTTTAGTTCTCGCCAAAGTGATTGGCGTGAGGCTCGTGGGTTATAGGCCTTGTAACCAATGCCCCAGATGAGGTCGTGCTGGCTAGTCTTGGCAAGGATCTTGTGGCCCATTGCTGCCAGCGCTCGTCGAAGACTTGCGTTTTGGAGGAACTTGTGCGGCGTGACCGCACGGACGATGTCGGAACGGGATCGATCCCAACACACTTGGTCAAAACCTGATACGGTTCGACCTAACGCTTTTTGCTCGGCAGGGTCGGAGGCTGCGCGAAGTGTTGTCTGGTTACGGCGTGAAGAGCTCCGCCTTGAGCTACATAATCAACTGCTCGGCACAGTTGTAGGTGAAACCGCGCAAAATTAATATCCGATAGGTACCACTGTCGAAAGACCGATGAGGAGTCCCGAAAGAAGTGGAAGTCGTGGGGATCCGGGTTCGTGTCTTGGGTCAGGTGACCTGCGCTATTGGGCAGTGGTACAGGACGGCAGTTGTTAGGGCTGTCGTCATGTGGCGTCAGCGGGGAGAAGGCCTGATACAAAAGACCGGCACGTATCCCCGGGTTCGCGGGGGAGTTGGTCGGCGTTGTCGAGGTTCCTAGAGGGTCCGCGCGGGGGCGTGTGTGCTGTGCGCGGATACCCTGGGGCCCTCTGTTTGCGTCGCTTGCTGTCGACGGCAAAGCAGGGGAGCAATCGCGAGGAAGGCGCATCTCCTGCGGTCGGAATCCCGATCTGTGAAGGGATGACGGTGCAGGGTGTTCAATGCGGGTTCTGTTGCACGAAGGTTGCGAATCGTCCGCCGTCCGGGCGGGACTCACCCTCGGGCCAAGGGGGAGCTGTGAATTTAACACATTGGTAGGGGTCCCGTCTCTGTTGGCGGAGTCCGGGGTACCCGGTATGGGTGTACCGCTACACTGGCGCACGTCTTGTGACGGGCGCGAGGGGAATGTGGACGATGGCCCGGCTGGTGACGAAGTAGTGTTGTGCTGGGGGCCGGAACCGCTGGCTGTCGTCGACACCACTGACAGAGTAGCAACATCAGGAGGGAGGTCAGCGATGGTCGGCAGAGGGCAGCGTTGCGCATCGTGGGGAGACGTTGAGTTGAGCGTCCTTGTGCGGCTCGACGTCTTGGCCTCCTCTCGCCCACACCTCAAGGCAAGCGCTAGGGCAAGATCATCAGGGTTTGGACGAGTGGTTGATGTTGAGGAAGGGTGAGGGGGGGGGGCGATGTAAAAGTGGGGTCTGGGGTGGGAGGCTCGGGCAGATGTGCTGGACGCGAGCGTCCTGGGGGCTGGCTAAAACTGCTGGAGGCGGAGGTGCGAGAGTCTCATCACCACCGGTGAGTCGGTTGGTCCGAAATGTCCCCGGCTGCCTCATGTTGGGGTTCGGCGTGTGGTTGGAACCAGTGCGCATGTTGTACGCCGCTGCGGGTGTGCTTGCCTGCACCGACAAAGTTGTGGAAGGCGGCTGCGCGGCTGCCGAAGAAGCTTGGAGCCGTCGCTGGCGAAAATGTTGGTCCTGCGACTGTTGGTTGCTGTTGTATTGCGGCCTCGAGCGGTTGTTCTAGCGCCTGTTGTTGGGGCGCCCGTCGCTGCCGTGGTAGTTGTTGTTGTGGCCATTGTTATGGTTGTTGTTGCGGCCGTTGTGGTGGTGGTGGTTGTTGTTGTGGTTGTTGGTGTGACGGCCGTTGTTACGTTGGGTGTGACGGGCTGTGTTGCGTTGGAGATTGCGCTCGTAGTCCCCCGTGCGGTATGAGCGCATCCGCCGTTGCCACTGCCAGAATGTGTTCCCACTGTCGTTGAGCATGCCCAGGGCTGGGGTTAATATGCCAGACGTGTTCAAGAACGCCTCCGAGCAGGATTTGACGCTGTGATCTTGGCCACCACAGTTGAGGCAGTGACCTCCGTGCTCGCGTAGGGCGTTGGCGTGTGAGGAGCAGGTGAGGAGGGGTGTGAAGAACGGTGGGTATTTCTCATTGAACGACGTGGAGACCACATGTACTGTCAGGTAGTTCTCGAGGGTCCAGTGTAGGTAGTCGCTAAGGAATGCGTCGATCTCCTCCGCGACATTCAGAACCAGCGGGTTCGAACAGCCGCGTGACTGCCGCTGCAGTGCGGGTGCGAAAGAAGAAGAGTATGTCATGCGCCCTCCGGAAAGTCGTGCGTGGTACTGCTGGCCGTTGATCGCCTTTGTCTTGTTCGTGGCCAAGCTCTAAAACACCACCCACATGGCTTCCACAGTGTGTGCGGTTCCACCTTTGTCATGCCGGCACCGGGGAAGAGCGTCGGCATAAGCAACGGGAACTGGATGCTGATCATGGTGCGCACGATCTCTACGACCATGGCGTCGCTCGGTTTGAACAGGCGCTCTGTGCCCTGCACGATTGAAATTAGCTCCTTGAGGGCCCGCAAGAAAAGACTGTACTCGCTGCCGTCCGGTAAGCCGAAGGCCGTCAGTTGCGCAAAAGGGCGGCCCCTGGTCTCTGTCGCCGAAGTGCGTCGTGCGCAGGCTCAGAAGCTTGTTGTGTGCGCTGGGCCCATCGTCGTTGGTTTTGAGCTCGCGAAGCACTTGGACGAAAAAGTCGTCAATGAGGCGGGGCATGTCGGAGGCCAACGCCTGCGGGGAAGTTAGGGCTCTGCGGTAGCACGTTTGGAGGGTGACGCCGCATCCTACTACCGAAGGGGGTTTGGTCAGCGACTGCTTGCCGGACTTGTCGCTCCGTGCGAGAATGCCGATGTCGCCATCTCTGGAGGTACGCTGGGTGGTCGGGGCACAGGAGATGACGGTACTGAGAGGCACCGCTTCGCGTTGTTTAGTTTGTTCCTATTGCTTGCTCTTTCGATAGACCAGCAGTCGTGAGACAAGTCGCAACTGCAAGTAATTCGAAGGGTGGTGGATTCTCCCAATCCCCCGCTGCTCGTAATAATCATGTCCCGTCACATCTACAGGTGACCACTTTACGACCTAAAGAACACAATCCTAGAACAACCACATACTATATCAGGTCCGCAAGGACCGTTTTAGGGACCTGTCTTCATATATATAGCTAGATACGTACATCACTCCATAACAACTGTGCATCGGATATTTCTGGCATAATTCAGCAGTAGCCTTTACCGTGTTCTCAACCCACAAATCGTACCAGATAAAGTACCAAATATATTTGGATTTTTGAGGTGATCCGCACAGGTTTCTCAGTTGTTCCAAAACGCGCGGCGAAGCCGCGCTCGGGTCGCAGCCTTAGCCTGGGTTGGGGTTAGGGTTAGGGGTTTGGTTAGGGCTTGGGTTAGGCTTGGGTTGGGTCGACGCCCTCTCGCGATTTGTAAAAAACCCCTCACAAAAACACGAAAACCAGCCTAAACACCTCTATAAAGTAAAATATATTTGGTACTTTATCTGGTATGATTTGTAGGTCAAAGACCGGTAAAGGCGCCTCTAATTCAGGCTGGGATTCACATTTTAGGACAGCATTGCTCTTCCATACCCATTGGTCTGAACTCCGCAACCAAATGCCTAGGAAGAAGGAGGATGTTACTCCGCACTTTAATTCCGAGTTCAGAGGACGTGCAGACCCCTCGTATACAAGTCTTCGTAGTTTTATAAGAATCCAAAGCATCTGTCGGCTGACATTTCGATCTATTTTAATAGGCCAATTCTTATACAGTCGGATCCATCAGTCGAAAAGGGTCCTTTTCGACTGGGCTTTTTTTCGACTGAATTCTTGTGGGCGTCCTTCTTATCGTCCGTCAGATCGCATTTATGGTTTTTGTGCTATTTCGAGAGGCGTTTGATGTAAGGGAGTGCTGAACGAGCTCCAAGAAGAAGGGATAGGGTACTCTGAAGTTGGTGCGAAACTGCTCCGCCGTAATGCTCACGGGATCCGACAGGTCGCCGTCTTCCAGCAGCCGCGCCCAAGCACACGTACCGATGTCCCGCCTTTTACTCGTGCGGCGTGTGCGCTTCGAACGCGGGGTGTTGTCTTCCCGGTCATCGTCTAGGCGTTGGACCTCCTCGAGAGCGACCACAGCAACAGCGAGAGCAGGTGCTGGCAAAATGTCATCGATGCCGCGGGCTGCCATCAGACGATGGCGCGCGCTGCTGGCGGGCGGAGATAAGCAGGCGCCACGCTGAGTCGTGGCGAGTAGCAGCAGCAGTGATAGCAGCCAAGCCAGCATCACCGCTGTTGTGGTGTGGTGTGCTGTGGTGTGGTTCTGTGGTTTGGTGTGCACGTGGGATGCGGTGGGATAAAAAAACACGTTTCGACTGACCGATTCGACTCGCAGATCCAGTCGAATCGAGGACTTTTTTCGACTGGATGTGCCAGTCGGATTCGTCAGTCGAAAAACGTTGAGTCGAAAAGGCTCTTTCTTGACTGTATAAGAAAGCCGATTTCGACTTCTGTCGAAAAGGGTCCATTTCAACCGACGGATCCGACTGTATAAGAAATGGCCTGACGTATCATTAAATGTTTCAACGGAAAATCTTGTTCCTGTGTCCCCGGAGTCTTCCCTCTGAGGGTGGTTGTGTCCCCGTCGCCTGCTCTGGCCGGTTAGGTCTGTACCGGTCCCACAGGCACCGCATCGGTCTTAAGCACGATATGTGAGGATTAGCACGAGAACGCATACAGGACAATACAAGAACCGCTAACGCAGTAGCTTAACGCAGTTAGGAGCTTGACCAATATCGTAGGTCTGTCACGCTCCGCATTCCCATCATCCTTCTATATGTTGTTTCTTCTTTAGAAATATTATCATTCGCCCCTTCAAGCTGTCTAGTCAACAGCATTGTTGTGTATGTTTTGATTTTGTGTGACATTTCGGTACGTTTGGCATTGCAAGGCCAGATACCCATTCTGCATGCACGATATGTGTGTGATCTTCGCACTCATCTGATTTTTCCACTCATCTACATCCAGCACATCCAGAGCCCGTGTCGATGCCCCCCCTAGAGAGACGAGCTATGTGGTCATAAACTACAAGACAGAGACATGCGTAAACTAAATATAGTACGGAGATTTGGCCATGGAATGCTAAACGCAAATCAATACGACGGCGGGAATAAACAAAAAATTACGCCAGACCTGCAAGTCGAAAGAAAGGAAGAATATGAACGCATAATATCTTAAACATAAAAATGGGAGACAAAAGACAGAACAGGCAACGCATATGGTGAAGGAAGAGTTTCTCAATAACAAAAATATTTGAGTTAACAACGGCGGCAAGACAAACACGAAGAGTATACAAAACAGACAGCCAGCATGAAAGCAGATGACACAACCCAAACAGGATCCGGGGCAGCAACCATACTGCGTTCCGAATGTAGCTACTGAGGGAGGACGGAGCGTTGCCGCATGGTCTATCGCCTGCTAACTGTTTCCAAAGACATTTGTGTCCATACCGCTATCATCGCCGCCCCCGTACTCAGTCCAAAACGAACTTAACAAAGTAAGAAAGACCGGCGTCCGCGGTGGTGTAGCAGGTGAACATAAACCTGCTAATAAAGCCTACTCCGTGGGTTCAGTTCCCGCCGAGCGCATACTCCTAAAGAACTCGTAGATACTTTTTCTTCCGAAAACATGGACGCAGGGAACGCGCGTGAGCGTGAGTTGGCAACATTGACAAAATACGACGAGCAAAAATAGATGAAAACCGTGGTAATACTGAACCCTGTGCGAGCAACAAAAAAAAGGCGCTACCAAGGGGGGAAGAGGTAGACACCTGTGCCCACGGCTTGTCGAGAAGGTCGCTGAAGGAAAACCTCCTACATTTGAGCTGGAACGTGGCGTAAAGGATCGGAACGAACAAGGATGTGGGCTAGGGTCATGATGTGGCAGATGACACATACATGGTTTACCTGCTTGGCGGTGTGAGCGTGCATAGACTACGAGTATGCACGTTGATTATGCCTACAACAGACATCCGATTGAATCGAAGGACCAACCCTAAACGTAGGCATTGGTCCGCCTGGTTCGAAGGCGCGCTCGCAAGTGTCTCCGAGGAGCCCATCAAGGAAATCGATACATGGGATAACTGATTGCTTGTTCCCAAGGTCGATGGATGCTGCCCAAAGAAGTCGGTAAGAGATGGGTTGGAAGTTTGTGTGCTAAAACGTCCCAACATGACCAAGGGAAGAGCCGCATCAGACCCGTCCCCCGCTATTACAAAAAGCTTCTGCCTCTGTAAGAGTAAAGCTTGATACTGTCACTCACTTTTCGCAACATCAGTAGTACGAGTTGAGCTGGAAGGAAAGAGTGCTGATATAAGAAAAAACGATGCAATAACACAGAAACACAACTGGTGGCATTCATCACCCAGCCTGCACCGGGGCAGTACATGAAGTGGGTTATACACACGAGGAGGAACGCCAAACACGCTAGTACGAGCACATGGCAGGTGTGGTGATAAGACCTTGACATGCGGAAAAAGCGCGTAAAATTGAGTTTTAGGCTTTCGACTTCCCACCCGTCTTGTTCACTACCAGTAAGTTTCTGTTCTTTACTCGCTCGTATCGTGCTTGGCTTTGGACTGCGGTCTGGTGTTGGTATGGCAGTAGTTCAGCGAAGCACCCCTGCCTGTGTGCTCCACTGAATTACCGCCACCGGCTACAGAGCAACGCACCAGGTTGGAAATGCTCGGATATGTTCATCTGCGATACAACTACAGGGAAGGTTCGTATAACTAGCTTACAGCTCAGGACACTTAATGTGAAACAGGAAATGTGGATCACGATGGAAAAGGGTGCGTTCTACACTAAAATCAGTATAACGGCTAGCGGATTGCTTAGTTGCCTGTGAATCCCAGCCTGGCTTTCTTATTACCGTGGTTTGTTTTGGGTGTCCCGAACTGCTGTATGTATGTAGTGGGAAAACTTGTAGCACATGGAAGAAGGCGGTTTCCTTACTCAATCGGGCTGCGCGCACGCGTACAACCTGCAGGCTTGGTAGCGTGGCGATCGTTTGAACACATGTCTTTCGCAGAAGACCGCTCCGTAGCCTCAACTCTATTTTATTCCCAAGGAAGATTTCCACTATGTACTACTGCTATATGCACGTGGTACTTTGCGCTGGTTTCAGGCTCAACCTGGTATCACGAGCGGTTTGTGGGTGACGCTCGTCCTCGCGGGGGTTTCCAATATGTCCATTTTTGATAGCAACTTGAAACACATCATAATTCGAAAGGTGAAGAATCTAAGGCTGCTGGAAACCCCCGCCATGAGATGAGTGGCACATGGCACCCACCAACCAAAACGAGGGTGACTCCATAGAGGCAACGACTAGGTGTATTTGTCAATCAGTGTCAACATGGAACCTGTTGAAGCGTTAGGGAACAGATGTTTTGCAACGGCGGAATGGTCTTCTGCGAGCGAATCATATTTAATCGATCGCGCTGTGTCTAAGCCAGCAGCTTGCACTCGTACGAGTTTTAGAAGTGAGGAAGATGAGCGCCTTCTTCGCCGTACACTTTGTTAACAGTCATCGAACAAATAACAGATACATCAGATAAAAATTTGTTTAGTAAGTTTTACGCATCTTACTCTTATGGCATGTAGTGTATTGTACATGAACGGTTGTCGTTCAAAGTTATTTGCAGCATGAAAAAATATGGAGTTGTTATACTAGACGGGACGACGCGTCATTAAACTGTGCCCAGCGAGACTTCCAGATTGGTTTTTACGGGGAGGGTACCCAAATCTGCGTGGTGGACAGTGGATAAACTCGACTTCAAGCCAACTTGGTAGGCATAGGTGAAAAATGTAGGCGGTTGCAATAGACGTCGCCTCGTCACCCAGCAGCTGTAGAAGTGACGCCGACGGTGGATACATGCTCTCATGCAAGTATTTCAAACTTTTGTTAACTATTATTCATCTCCTTGTTGTCTCTAAGGCATGGTGGATGTTTGAACGTTGGGAATATCCTTTTGGCAAACGAACGTCTAGCCCTGTCGCACGAAAAAAGTATAATTCAAGTAGATCGGAGCAGAGGCCTGAGAAAAATGTTTGTGCGATTTTCCAACTGTCTGGTAAGCTCAAGTGCAATGGTTGAAGCAAGGGCTTCTAACATAATGGAAGCTATAAACACTGCATTGCGCACGCGTGATCTTTTCGTGCCGTTTGCTGATATTAGGGTCTGAAGTACAGGGTTATTGACGGTAACGTTGTCAGTCTACACACGAACATAGAAGAAATTCGTCACAAAACAGTCGTGTAACAGTTTTTTTCGGCAGTCAACCGGTGGTGCTTAACGTCGTGTTCGTTCCCTGCTTGGTGGTGGTGCCTTCTCGCAGGGGTTCGGCATAGATTCCTGCAGCTAGGTCGCTTCTTTACTCACCCCGACATCGTGCGTACGACAACCGAGGTGGGGCAGAAAACGTGCGCTATCCTAGATGTAGCAGGTTTCGGCTACTTTGTTTTCCTGATGGCGGGGCTATCGTCGCCATGTCGGTCTTGTTTTGGGAGACAATCTGTTGTATACCTAGGGCTTGCTATTGTTCATGCGGTTGCAGTTGCAGCTTTTCTTAGCTTATGAGTTTGTTTCGGATTGAAAACTCCTCTCCAAAACAAATGGTGCACCTCAACCGTAGCATCCGTCAATAGATATTCATCATCCAAATCGTGTCGGACCGTGCTACTTGGCTGGGACGAAATCAAGTTCCAGTTAGATTGACCAACGCAATACAAAGATACGACCACAATGACAATCAAGGAACGATACTCCTCCGAGCAGGCCGAACTTGCTGTGGGCCGTGTCCACCTTGCTGGGTCACTAATATTAGAGTGTGCTGGATGTTGTTTGTTTGTTGTGCCCTCAGACGACATTATATGGATATACGAATAATATCTCGTCTCGCTCTGCCATCTGCTCAACAAGAACGAGCGCAGGGTACAGGCGATATTCTCGCGAGGGTAATCGTACATAATGACAAACAATGGGTTATGAGTAGCACTATCTATCTCTAAACGGCCGAACACCACTCCACATTAAAGTAGTACCAGTAACTGACCACACCAAACGTAGGTCAGGAAATATATCGCGAACGAGTCGAAAAAATAGCACATGCTTCTATTTCTGCACATGCGCGCAACTCAAGGCAACAGTGAATGTCGCAGCACTCCCCCTTGCATCCGTTGGTACTGGGTACTCTTTATACGATTCAACATCCCAATTTATGCTGTTCCCTAGCCGGTCGATTCACCCCCTATAGATTGCGTATTGAAAGCGCCAATTCTACAGCGAAATTGAAACCGTAAACCAGTACACATCATCATCATCTCCCGAGATTCGACGTGCACCTGGAGGGGGGCAGGGCCGGGTCTACCGGATTGTTATCGAGATGCTTTGCGTTGTATATTTACCACGTTCGAAACCCTAGGTGGTGATAATGTACTCTCCGTCGCGTTTATTGTCCAACCCACACTGAAGAAATATGTAATTTCCCTACAGATGTTTAAAGTCAAAGCCGGCAGAGATTTGAGTGCCTGTCGTCTTGAACCAGAAATTTGACCCTTTACAACGAAGCCTTCGACGGTGATGGACGGGAAAAGTGTGCTACTTTTCTATGCGTACAAAACATCTACGGTGTAGTATGGAACCGAATACAGAATTTGGAACGGTACAGTGAAGTTGAGTCATAGATTTGTTCTTTATATGGTGCGGTTTGACATCGTACGTTGGGGTGCGGTCTGGAAATACTGGCAAAAGCTGCACCACGACGTTTCTCACATCCGGCTAAGACGCTGAAATAGAGTGCATTAAAGCCTTTCCACTTGGTTTCGTGGGCGTAGAACCGTGTGCTTCAGTGCTTGGTCTCTACATATTTATCGTAACGTACGGTCAAAATTGTGATGCGCGTGTTGTTGTTGTTGTTGCTGTTGGTTATGGTGGTGGTGGTGGTGGTGGTGGTGTTGTCGCCGTTATTGTCGTCGTCGTCCGGCGGGGGTGTTGCCGTTGGGCTTTCGGCCCAGAATTCGACTTTATTGGGGGGAGTGCCGGCGATGCAGGCCGATAGTGCCGGCCAAAGCTGTGGTACTACCACCGTTGATATGCTGGTCCTTGCTTCACCCGTTTCGATTTTTATTATTTACATCCGTTGCTTCGTCGTATTTTCATGATGCTTATGACCTTTCTTGTTCAGTGTTTTGTTCCCTTGGAGGGCACGGAGACCACGATGGCGGTATTGAAATCACCCTCGTCAGATACAATAAGAAGTGGACAGAAAAACAGCAACGCTTTAACCGTATCGCGGTTGCATTGGGAACGCAGTTTGGGTGCTGCCCTAACGCGGACCGGGTGGTGCTACCATCTTAATGTTTGTGTTTGTGCATATTTTGACTTCATTTGACGCATTCGTATGTGTTAAGCATTTGTATATTTAAAATTGATAGCCTTTACGTTTTACATATTATCGAAGCTACGCGGCGTACGGAATGGGACCGAATCGCCCGCCCCAGGCTTACCCTGTTTTGTGCCTTCCCGGGGGACGGTATGGGAAAAGGTTGCAGTATGTTTACGCTTAATACAAATGAAACGAAAACGTGTGGAGACTTTTGATTGACGGGATAGGATGGGAGTACAGGATTACTTGGTTGGACGGGGCGGGACGGGATAGGGGAATGAGTCGGAAAAAAGGTCGATAAATTGATCAGTAACGTCGTCGGGAACTCGGCCGAGAACAAAGTCGGGAACTATGCCGTTAACTTTGTCGGGGACGATCGGAAAAATAGATGTGCACGAAGTGGAGATACTTGTCGTCGTTGTGTTTGACCCGCCGAAGCAGGTTTACCGTTACTATTCACCTCTGGATAATGCATGCTTGCCATTTCTTGTGTGTGCGCACGGGGAGCGTAAAGTTGTTTGTCCGGGAGAGAGCACAGTGTCTTGTGTTCTGCCCCCAGCTCTTGATTAGGTTTTGTAAAACCGTTTCAAATTGTTTAGTTTTGTTTTAATATTTAAACAAGAAACTATCATTGATTTGTTTTATTCGGCTGGGGGAATAAAAGTCATGGTACGGAAGAAGAGTCAAAGAAAATATGAAAGATCTGTACTCTCCAGCTATCTCCTCTCAGTGGCTGCATCCACAGTTGCATATTGCGGTCGCATCCATAGTCGTATCTACGATGGGAAAACGAGAAAACTAGTGGTAAAAGGAACGGAAATGACTGCACTAATAGTGCGATCCCGGATGGGACAAATTGTGTGCGAACGTCGGGATGGGATGAGAACAATTGTACAGGCGGTCGGACGGGCAGCAATCGGGACAGGAACAACAAAACGTTATGGCGGGACGGGAATAAGTCGGGACGAGAACAAGACACCCTACGGCGAGACGGTATGCCGTGAAAACTGAAACTAACGATGGGACCGGTCGGGAATTCGCGACCGGGAACGAAACATCACGCTGTTTCCCGTTCCCGTCCTGTTTCTGTCCCGAACACATCTTCCCGTCCCTACTTTTCCCGCCCTTAGTCTTGGTTTTTCAAGTTCGTTTTTTTACTCGGTACGATGGCGATTGTGGTGGTAAGGGCACAGCTGTCGTCAGAAACAGTAAACAGGTGATAGACCATGCGGCAATTCTCCTACTCTTACAATATATTCATTCGGAACCCAGTGTGGTTGCTGCCCCTGTCAGCTGGTCGGGTGGCAGTATCTGTTGTTGATGGCCATGTGTGTTGCTTGGAATACAGTTTTTTTTATTGCTTCGTTTTACTCAGTTTTGTGTAAAGCTCGGTATATCTTTCCTCCCCCCCTGCGTTCCTATTCTTTCGTTATTTCCAATTTTCTTTTTTGCGTTTTTGTCTTGTTATCTTTTAGTTCTTCATTGCAAGTAGTCAAGTGTTAGCTTGCTTATGTTCTGCCTTCGTGCCCGCGAGAACCGGTATAATTGGAAGTTATGATATATCGAGGTGATCTCGCTATATGGCGTTGAAGTTGTGCCAAGCGAGTTTTGAACCGCTATCCAGGTAATTTCGCTATTGACGGCACCGCGTTGTCGGGACCACGACAACATTACAAGAGTGCTATGCGGGATGTGGATCACGTGAAAACCATGGGGCGAAGAAATATGAAATGAAGGACAAATTAGCGCACTTACACTTAGGGTTAGGTAAACACACCGAGAAGCCCTGGGGCTGCCACACAGGAAAAAGCTGGAGGTGTAACTGCTGTTGCACCCGAACAGAGACAGGGGCGCCTGATGTTCATTCACCGGCATACTAAACGAGGAGGTCAGAGTAATGTTAAAGTAAAGAACGTATGTCGATCCGTCATTTGGTCGGATGCTGAGTCACTGGTCAGCATCTGTCTGCTGCCCGAGCTGAACTCATCCTTTTCTGTTTTGGCCGTGACGTTCCCCGCTTCCGGCGGCATGCGTATCGTTGCTCCATGTGTGCTTTGCCATTCGTTTTTGTGCATGATTCAAGGCTGTCGTCGGCGCGAGAAATGTTACCCTGGTGCCGTTTTGACAAATAAACGGCCCTCAGTAGCAACGCCTGGGCCCCAATTGTTTGTGTTATCTTCATTTGGAAGTACAATTGTGGTGTTTTTCCTGCAGGTTTGACGAGTTGGAACAACAGACCCCTGGTGATAG
Organism: Laminaria ephemera; assembly: GCA_036873875.1. Classification (NCBI taxonomy): domain Eukaryota; class Phaeophyceae; order Laminariales; family Laminariaceae; genus Laminaria; species Laminaria ephemera. Next base: position 21,167 of record JAYJMJ010266384.1, on the reverse strand, counting down.
AGGCAATCTCGCCCAAGATTAGACGCCTCGAGGGGACGCAACAGGCACAGACTGGGGATAGAAATATGGATTAATGGCACCTGCGGCCCCCACGTCCGCCCCGAGACAGAGCGGGCTATATTAACACGGAGACAGCCAAAGACGACTTCGAATGTGAAACTGAACTAACTAGTTTAATGCATAGACGTTGTCGAAATGTATAACTACACCTACACATCTATTGTGGTGTACTTACAGAAGTAATATGTGTTGCTTAGGTTGCGGATGGTGGTCACTGCCTTGTTTGTAGTCAGGCAAACACATGATCGTGGACCGTGTCGTATTTGGAGAATTTATCATGCTGGAGCGCGCATGAGGGTAATTACACACATCTACAAACCAACGACATATTGTTTCCGTGTGTGTTACCAGTGCACCATATCAAAGTATTTGTAGTCTGCTACTCACTACTCTCAGTTGGCAGTCGGCGAGATCGCCGGCAGATCTCATTCGTACTAATATCGACGTGTGTTTCGTGTGTTTCGTATGTTAGAGCCCATGAGGTGTCGTCTTGTACGGCACGGCCACCAACCTGTAACATCCACAACTAGCACAAACGATCATGAATTGTATGTGTGGTTGCGGTTTATTTTATCTACGTTTCTACATCATGTTCCGAACGGGAGTGTAGGGCCCGCAATGCCGTCACACCCGATGTTCCTCAGACATTGAGTACCTGGCTATATTCATGGTTTTTCGTGCTCCCTATGGTTCTCTTCGCACGGTGACCTCGCTGGCAATGCCGTAGGATATATGCGTAACTACAACCCATAGCCAAAGCTGCATTTTGTAAAGGGGGACAACATCTTCTTTGAGCACCACAGTGTCACGAATTGTTCGGCACGTGGCGACCCTGTCCTTAACAGATTTTGGCTAATCAGCGTTTTCCCTTTGGGCAATATGGGCGAGAGAAAAGAGGGAACTGGGAAGGCCAAGATTCGAAAACTTGGTAACGTTTCTATATATATGTAACCATCACAATTACCAACTCGTTGTGTTCTCTATTCCCTTGTTCAATTAGTTTCTGGTCCGGCGGTCGGTGATAATGTGTACGTCAGGTATTTTTCGGGGAGATCAGCATTTCCGTTGAGAATGGGTGCTCGAGATCATCGTCGATGCTCAAAGAGGTGAGCGTCTTCATCGTCTGACGCCGACTGATTTAGATTTTGCAGTTTGGGGGTTTCTCTCCACTCGGTTAGACGAATGAAAAGTACATCTACGTGGCGTAGCTCGTTTGGTTTCAACATTTCGTCGGTTATTACTGAGAAGGAGCGAGCCAGATTGCACTTTTGTCACAACCAGTTCGCTAGCCAAGGGTGTAAGAACGGCGCGACGCACGGGTTGAAACAAAGGATTGAATTGATGGCCAACGCTAGTTCGGCTGGATCGTTGATGAACGAGGCCGCGGTCAAGATCAAACTCAAAGCATATATGCAACTTTTCTCCTCATAACAAAAACAAAATCATACACAGGAGTCGGAGACAGGAACGTGAGTTAGGCAGACGATTGGTCCGTGTATCTCTGCGGGGGCATTTCAACTTGCCAACAAAATGTATTGATCGTATTAAAAAAATTTGACACCAACTTTCACCATCTGAAATTGTCTCAGAGTCGCACACTAGACGGTGCTACCTTAGGCGACTGGGATTGCCGCGCTTAATTTACAGTTAGGGCCCCCGGCGCTAGATAAACCCGTATTTTCGTTTGGACGTAAATGGAATGTACACACTCTTTTCGACATAATTCCGTCAGATTCGGCACTGCAGAATCTATCGCATACGGGGAAGAAACTGATAGTGTGGTCCTAGCTGTTAGCAGTGTACCATTGCTGCTGCCATGGTTTGTTGGTGTTGGAATTAAACCGCAGCCTGAGTGTTGCAGGAAGGCCAGCCGCACCCTAGAATTGAGTTGTCGCTTCTTCTAAAACATCATATTATATAGGACGGATTGTTATCATCGCATTTACCACGACAGGATGTCATCATCCAGTGTATAGGTGAAGGTCCTACTCGACCGCGTCAACATCGGGACAACATTATTTCAATTATTGCCACTGCCCTCTCTCTTTGTATTTGATATTATACCCTCTGTACTGCATGCTCTACATGCAGTAAACAACGAAAGATAGGGTTCTTCCAGCGAAAGCAAACAATTCCGCTTGCATGCGACGTCACCTTTCGCATTCTGTCTACATATGGTTGTGTGGCCAGAAGGCGAACGATCAAGACGAACAACCCACGTTATCCGATACGAGTAGACTCATCCGGTGGCATATTCTGATTGTAAGATGTGGCGTTTCGTGTCCACATCAAGTGCTGTGTATGGTGATTTTCACCACAGACTCGCTCTAACACGCTCTTTGTCGCGTCAGCATATGAACACATTCGCTTCTCGTACCACTTCGTCGTGAGAATGCTCGCTACTTCGTGTGTCACCGAATGTTGGATGTCATGCTGTGTTCACAGCCGAGCATTGTTCGGAAATCACAAGCGTGTTGTGACTACTCCTGTGGAATGCTAGATTTGTTGAGTAATGTGACTGCTGTGGATCGTGTTGTAGGCGGTCGTCAGAGTGACACGTGAGCTGTCTTGTGACTGTGGCGACCTTTTCCGGCTAGTTCTGATGCAACCATTCAACCCAGGTCTATGTTTCTGATTGATTTGCCGGCCCAGGTCGCGGTGAGGTCATGCCTCGTATTCATACGAGTAGCGCGCAAATTTATAAGCGGTACCGACTGCTGATAGAAGAAGTGACGGGGATTCCCAATACGTAGATGACACCCTCAACAATACTTTATATATATATATTGGCTTCGGAATGGTTGTGCACGTCGTGTATGTTAGTTATATAACGGATACATGCAATGCGCATAATTTAATTGTCTACCTAACATCGGAAGGGACGTCGGCCCGATGGACAACAGGCAGGTTACACGTCGCGTGCTTGATCTTCCATAGCAACATATGTGTATAACGGCAGACCATTTCCAGTTGCGTCGACCTTCGGTGCAAAATTTTGTATTATCCTGCCCACTTTCCATAGACTTTATTACTTGGAGGAGGCGTGTTGTGAACCCGTGATTTCGGGTGGTGGGTCTAGTTCGTACGCCCATGAAGGGTGAGATGACGATAGCATTTGGGTATCGACCCACTAGTCATTTGCAAGATGTTCCTCGCATGATGTGTAAATATAGGGGGTGTTCCGGACTAAGGCCCTCGGAACTCCTCAGTTGCGATCGAGGCTTTCGTTCCTGGCTCGTAGAATTTCACTATCCACATTATTACCACCGCTCTCGACGTGAAGCTCGAGCTGCCCCAAGACTGAGTTTCTAATTCAGAGGGATGCCGCGGTTTTTTTAGGCCATATAGTTGGCACGCACTTTGAGTTGATGCCATTTATAAAGGATGTTTGAATCTTTAACATAACACGTATTTAACCTGTGACACAACCCACGCTCAACGCTGATCCTCTACTGTGTTTAAATGCAGGGATTCGTGTAAACCATGCCCATTTTCCTGGCTAGAGCTACGTCGAGGTCTGACACCGGTAGCACCGAGGACGACTGGGGGCAGTCCCTCTACCTATTGCCGTCAATCTCTGGAGCCATGTACCTGCTCGTTGCGTCTACAACCCATCATATGTGTGCTAGCTGGTCATGGCGCTCTCGGCATTGGCTTTCTGATTGTATATGGGGTTATGATTGGCGTAGCCATGACGTTGCTAGCGTCAACTTCGATCGACAGCGCCTCCGTGGTGCCAAATGCAGTTACCTTCATTTTCGTTGCTAATCTGGTAAGTGCAGCTAGACGTAGCCGCCAACACACGGTTCTTCACACCACAAGCGCTTTATGAACATACACGAAGAGGGTCTCTTTCGTGTCAACATGCCTTCGTCTATTCTGTGCACTAGACATCAATGCGCAGGTCAGTGTATAGAAATCTCTACTCCCGCAATCCTTGAAAAATTGTCAAATCAACAGTGTTCGATGATGAGTCTGGAGCAGGTGATCAAGGGCTAGTCGGCTCTGTGAGATTCACATCGTTGCGGGATATTCTGCACGATTGCCCTCAATGGCTGGCTTGCCAAGTTCTGTATACGCTGCTAAGTTTTGTCTCTCGCACAACCTGAATCAAAAGCTAACCTAGATCGTTGGCGAAAAAGTAGAAAACGGATCAGAAGGCCCTGCAAAACCATCCAACGGAGTCTACAGTAGTGTGGCTCAAATCATATATACAATCAATTGCGCTTGGTAATTCACGAACGTGATGTACATGACGTACTCTATCCGCACATAGCACACCCTCTGAGTCTGCCAGCGTTCACATACTTTTTGTGAGGACAAATTCCAGGGATGCAGTCTATGTATATTAACAGGGTACCAATACCATGTAGAACAATATGGGCTTTGTTTTAAGCATACACGCGGCAGTCAAACCTTCCACTTCCTAAAGGATTATGACGGTACAGGTAAAATTTGTTGCAATCCTCGTGGCCAGAGTGGTATTACATGCTATTGGTTACTAAAGTTGGAGGGATGCTGAATACACCTTGTTTCTCCGTTCGGAATACGGTTGTGATTTTCCCAGGATGAGAAGGCATTCAATTTCCTCGCGACAGTTCCCCGAAATCGGCGGTTGTTTTGGGCGATGGATTCCATGCCGATCAGCTACGCCCTGGCACTGATCGCAATAACCAACATCGGAAATGTTTCGCCATTGTTTAAAAAATATTATGGTATCATTGGAGAATGGCGGACTTCGTTCGTTTGGATTCTCAATCCGGTGGCCATGACGGTGTACTCTGTTATATTGTGCTCTGCTTTCCGGGCTGATTGCGAATTGTGCAGTGAAGTATGTCAGTCCGTAGATGGGACAGCGTTGGTGGCGACGGTTCAAAGCGCCTTCGTGGAAATGTTTGCAGTCGTGACAAGAACAATAGAGAGTCTCAGAGCACCGCTTTGTTTTTATACCGTTCTGGGTATGTGGCTTGCTCGAGTGGCGGCTGCTTGGGTGTTTATTCGTGAGAATCAAAGGTATTATATTGCCGTCACGTTGGCCACGGTCTCATCCGTGAGCGAAAATATACACGCAGTAGTAACTGACCACCGCATTTCCTTCGTCTATGTAAACGTTCCATCGGGCTCGCCACGAAAGCCGTGGGTGTATATATGCGGAGGCACGAACGCGTCGTTACGGCCGTGTCTGAACCAGGTCGTTGCTCTGAAGGCTGGATACCTAGCGAGGAGCGTGGCATATGTGAAGATTATCGCGTGGTATCTTTGTTGGTGGGATGGGGTATTAGGTATTGTGATATACCATATCTATATGTGTTGGGATGTTATTTGCAAGGTAACGGGTAGCATAACCCCCCTACTGTTCAAACTCTTATAGGCTACATAGTTTTGTCGAGTTGGATGATCGCTGGAATTTGAATGTTTGCCGATACAAACGTTCTACGAACAACATTATCATCATTTGCCAATCATGCCGTCGACAGAATGAGAAACAGGTGCAGAGTGCAATACTGGAGGGTGGCCACGGTGTTCCGCGACAAAATAATTATGTGATTGTGGTATCCTTATCCTAGGTCGTCGGCGCACTCAGGTCCTCACAATGTGTTAAGCATCCCATGGGTGGATGAACCACAGTTGCCGTTAGCGGTTGAAAGGGTCTTCGTCGGTATATTCGCTGTAATATATCCTTCAAAACACAATATTACAGAGAGGAATGTGTTTAGGTTACTGAGGGAGTTTGGTTTGCTCGGGGGGTCGTCAAATGTGTGATGGTTCAGGGGGAATATCGATTCCTTATTACTGTAGCTTCGGACTTTGAATGAAGCATTTGGTTATATTTAGTCTCCGAGCAGCAAACTTGACGGCTAAATGCTACCCGATATCATTGTTGGTAAACATTGTGCTAGATGCTGTGCTCGTCATTGGACTTTTAATTCAGGCATTTCTGGCCCTAGTACCGAGACACAAGCGTCCTACCGCCGTTGTTCCGGAACCATGATATTCCTTGAAAGGAGACGGACTCTATTTCCAGACACAGTATCCGAGTGCAGGTTGCAAACAGTTTCATCGATGTTTAGCCCTCAAGGCAGACAAAGTCCGGGACTCCATACGTCGGTCAGTGTTGCTGACTTTTAAAGTGTGAGTCGCGATTTTTCGTCACTAAGTTCAGATGTGCGGGAGAGTGTCGTTTGGTAATTGCGTCGAAGCAGGTTTGGACCGTTCGTCTGCTCGACGCAGGGCGCCATTTTTTCGGCATGCCAAAACACCACGAGTAATATCAGTGGGCTGCTGTCCTTCGTCTTTGAGATGCACCCATACAACAAAGAGACTTAAAAGCGGAAAGTGGTGACAACAAATGACACATCCCGAACAAAACATAACCGACGGGATATATATGCCCCCCGGTAGTAACGTTAGACGGGGTGGCATGGTCTCAACCCTCTTTTGATCACTCTCGTTGAAACACTGTGTATATACATCTGGAAAGCAAAACGACGTACACGGGACGGTTGGAAGGGGCCGTGCGAGTTCGTCGTGAGGTCTATATTTGTATTTGGAGTAGTCTTGACGGAGACTACGAGCTCCCCCGTGGACGAAATGCACTGTCCCCCTCCTTGTCAATAATGTGGGGTTGTGTACCCTGTCATGTCTACAGTAGTGTTAATGTACTGTGCATAGCATCACATCGTCAAGGTTGTCAACTGAGTATTCAATTATTGTAACCGTAACAGATGAAGATGTAGCTCAGTTTTGGAAGGTATTGCGGAGTGTTAGCAAATGCCAACGGATCGATAACATATTGCTGTACTGCTGCCATACGCCCCCTAGATTTTGTTTAAAAACCCATACCTACCAGACAGGTGCGGCCGTTGCGCAAATAGAGCCGAGCTTTTACGTCACGTTTGAGTACGCGTCCGACCTCTGACACAGCTTCCCAGCAGGGACGTAAAGAGTGTCTATCCTTGCGTTGCATCCTTTTGCATTTATCGACACCGGCATCCAGAAACAACAGTATGCGATGTTTTAATTTTTACAACACACTACGGTTTGTGCATATCTAGAATGGCTGAAGGGTTTCTAATAACCACACACAACGCGAATACTAACAACAAAATATCATGTTGCAACAAAGGCCTCAATAGTAACAGCGTAAGCATTCTCTATTTAAAAATAGAGTGAAGCTGTTAACAATGTTCTTAGTTCCCGCCAACACTCATATGACCCCTCTTCCCAACTGTTTAGGCCACCGATGCATAGATAGCGTTCATGGATGTCAGGTTTCTGTACTTATACGAATGGCGTGAAAGCAACATCTGGTTTGACTTTGGTGTAGTCGGAGTTCAACATATACTTTTAAATGCGTGTACAGGACACGGTTTAAACAGTTAGCATTCCGTTTCAAATTGCAAAGGAATCCACACTCTTTCAGAATCGTCAATAGGGTGCAAGGGTCGTTTGAGGCCAACCCCCCGACCCGCTCTCCATCGAGGTGGTCGTCAATGTCAGCATTACCCTGCTGAAAAACATCTATCCTATCCCTCATCACCAGTCCATATACTGCGTGATGCACATCACATCCTCCCTTCACCCCTGCCGGGACTACCGTTCGAGTGTTGAAGACATTTTCGAAGTTTGGAGCGCTAGTTCATTGTATATTCCGCCACAAAGTTCGCCGACAACCCCGACTGACCCGATGGCGGCCTTGACACGTTTCACATCGTTTCTCGGCCAACTTACGAGCAGGCGAAGTGAACCTAAGCACAATATCGGAGTCGACTCAATCAACATTGAGACTTTCCGTCCCAGGTTGTGAAACATTTCTGTGACCTCTATGGTCCACCACTCTTTGTGACAATACATATCGTTGGGTCGTGTACCCTTTTCGCATTACGATGTTGGCGGATCAAAATGACATGCGTACATACACCGATATGCTATGTGTGTCGGACTCGCAGGCTTTCCTAAGGTCATCAGCGAACGAGCTGTTTTGGACATGTGCGAAGGGTCAATCATCCGTCCGAGATTATGCCGGCAACGCAGAACGTCCAATCGTCGTGCCACAAGCCGTGTTGTGGTAGTCGAAAATATACTTTGCACACCGTGGAGTCCACCAAATTCATTTACTAAAGTAATTTGGTTGATATTGGTTGGAACCTGAGGGTTTCTTGGATGAAAGCGCTTTATTTTTGTGGGCGAACGTACGATGCCGTCGAATGAGATTTAATTCGCAGAGAGGGACAGAGGACTGAGTAGCAGACACATATAGCATCCGATAACGCTTGTGTCATGGACAATTACGTCGCAGCTCTCGCAACTCTCGCAACTCTTAACCTGCAGTCTGGTATACCATGTACTCCACGTGAACGCGAACCTTCATATTTGATACCAGTGAAGCAGAACGCACACAATATAGTCCATATCGTCCGTAATCGAAATGGACATGCTGCCATTTAGAGATAGACTGCGGAGGCCTACACATATTCGGAAACTGTACAATGTGCCCTAGTCGAGTGGACGCTCAGGGGTAGGACAATATTTGCTTTGTAACCTGTCTAAGATCTTCATACCGATAATGTGGATTTGGAGCAGCAACTACATTACAGTACGGGTGATCCTGTGAAAATTGCGTCTACATTCTTACCGGGTGCAATAGTACATCAAATGTAGCACGTTACAAGCAACGAGGTTTTTCGCCCAAACACACACTTGCACTACCGACATTACTATACCGTGCTTTGCAGTTTAGTTGACGGTAAGAGACCAATCGTGGCAGTATCGTCGCCTGTGTAGCTTACGGAAATCCCGGAGGGCATCACCCTACCGCCTCTGAACCTACACCCAACATATCCGTTAGGGTTACAGAAAATCAGGTCGTTGTTGCTTGCCAGCTTCTGACCAATAGAAAGCGCTCCGAAAACATCACAACCGATAGGCGGCTCCTCAAGCAGCCTACTTTATTTGTCAGCACGAAGCAGCAGTTTCAATCGTCTGGTGGGTGTCTATGTGTTGCGGCAGCGGGTCGAGCTGACCTTATCCTGCTCACATTTTGCCGTGGGAGTTCAATTGCGGACCATGTAGGCCGAGAACTCTCCGACTCCCGCTCTCTGAGCGGAGCAACCGGTTTCTTGGATTCCCGATTACGAGAGTTGCAGACCACGCCAACGCCTCACAAACACGAGGATCGATGCTGTTATCCAAGCCGACAGTAGTGTGGCCGTTTAGCTCTTAATCCAATAAAATTTTTTTATCCTTTTAGTTCCTTTCGTATAACTTAATCTTCCTTTTTATCGGCGGCTCTTGGTAAACACCAGGAGACGGGAGCAGCACTCAACCGAATACGATGTTCCCATGGAAGAGGCGTTACGATCACGTAGATGAATCCATCAGCGTAATGAAACGTCTCTCCTGCACCCACAGAGAGTTCCATCTCGTCTCTGCGCCCGATATCTCGTGTCTAAGAGACCACAGACCATCGTACGTTTCCGTTCCTATGCTTGGCCGCCGCAACACCCCCCCAGGTCTGGCAAGATCTGCAAGAGCTTAAAAGAATGCGACCCCGGTCGGTTGAACTCCACCACCCTTCTCAGCCAGATATAACACCTGAGCAAGCGGTTTAGGCCAAGGACGGCAGCTCCTTCCTATCCGGTTTAGCTCTTGACAGGTACAACTCAGTCAAGTCTCCATCCGAATACCACACTCTCCAATCTGAATAGCTGAAGCCGTACATCTCTACGGCCAAACCCGTGGCTTGAGCAAACAGTTTAGGCTGGACGATAGCTCCGTCATCTCCGTTTAAGCCCTTGATCGGTACTACTCGTTCCATACTCCATCCGAATATCTCACTCTCCAATCTGGATCGCGGAAGTCGAACACCTTCACGCCTACGATAAATTCCAGTTCCCGTCGCGAAATGCCTGCAATCTCTTTTTCAGCCTTGGTTCAGATCGGGTGTCGCCTAAGCGCCTTTTCTCCCCGGCGCACCCGTCGCTGCAACGCCGCCCCCAACCCGGTGCATGTGAGCGTCGGTGCCGAACGGACATCCCGGTCATAAATCGGTAACAGCTGATACGCTTTCCTTCTCCATCAAACGACGTAGGCTAGATGTTGTAACGCCCATGCTTCGTTGGTGCTGACCTTGGACGGTCGTGAGATAAGCGGCGGTCCCGATATTTGTATGTTCTTCAAACAGTACAGTTCGACCAGCCGACGCTTCGTACAAAACCAGAACCATCCCTCTGTCCCCAAGGCTGGTTGACATTTTCGCTCCCATACACATGTCGTACACACAATGCACGCACAATTTCGTTTCACTGACAAGATCGCCAGAAGTCGCTCACCTTCGCCGACCCCTTCGACAATAGCATGACGAGTGCCTACCTTTCACTGTCGAAACACTACTGCCAAACCTACTTGCAACACCCACATGAGATGCTTACCAGATTTCCCAATCAGCAGCGATTGACAAGGTGGTCACCTCACATTTCAACCGAATACCGCCGAGATACTCTACAAAGGCACTCACCTTCGCCACAACCAATATAGCACAAGAAAATGCAGTCGATAAACACTAAACACAGACCGGCAGGAATGAGTGCATCCGTGTCAGTATCGAAAGACTTCTCGTGTGTACCCGGTACATTAATAATGTCAAATACGCCAGCTACACTAGAAAAAAACAACGTGGACCAAACGTGGCCCCATCAGCTCATCCCCAGAAACTAAAATTCCCAGGAAAGTGCTCACCCCACCTCTCTTGTTCAGCGGTAGGATGACTAGCGCTCACTATCACTGTCTGACTGCTACCGACGAACCTAGTGAAGACACCCGCGGGAGCTGCTTACCTTCAGCGTCCCGCTCAACAGCGGCTATAGCACGTGCTCATCATCACGCCTCAACCAAGTACTGCCGAGATACATTCGAAAGCACCCCCCAGAGAGGCTCCCACCACACCTGCTCATCTATTCAGCGATAACCATTCACGTGGTCACGTTCACTGTGCAAATGCTATCACCGATACCATTTAAACGCCCACGGGAGATGCTTACCTCAACTTCTCGTGCTCAATAACGGTGAGCACGCGTGCTTCCCTTCACGCTCTGACCAAGTACAGCTGAGATGTACTCTATCGATGCAGTCGCCTACGTTGTGTACGCAGCAGACCAGGTTGCGTTTGACAACCCCTTGTTGGCACCCGTGGTTAAAATGATGGCACCCCTGGTGGACGAGAGCGGCACTCGGCGCCGTGGTACAATTCTCCTATAGTGTGGAATACACCCATCCGCAATGATGCGGAACTCTCTCTCACCTGATCCTCGTTTAACCAGTTTGAGGGCTTTCTCATACGTGCGTGCCTCCAATTGAAATAAGTCCAGCTCCAACGGAGTGAAACTCTCTCTCATATCATCTTCGTTTAGCCTGGTGGGTAGTACTTCGACACTCACTTGTTCTCAATGCTCCTCGAATATATGCGTTCGATCAGCGTGTATAACGGTGCCGCCATCATCATGAACTGTTTGCAAGGTGTACGAATATGTGTTCGACGGCATGACGTCGTTTTAAAGAGCATTCATGAAAGGGCTTGATGTCAGCCGCAGACCCCATATTCCGCTTCCAGATACTGTAGCCGTTCGGAGTAATGGCGTCACTGAGATCCCTGTGTACCGTCGAGGAACCTTCGTACCTTCGTTTCATCATCGTGATCCGCAGGTTGCATGACGAAATAACATGGCATGCGTCATAGAGAATAAACACATCGATGTTCGACCTGACAAACATCAATGTCAGGCACACAAAACATCTGGGACAAGCATAACTCACATCAGTGACATGCATGACGAGGTTCATCGACACCCCTCTCCAGGAGGTTCCAGTATTGACCACGTCAGCGTCTCTGCGCCTCACCACGATGTACCATGGCATCCGGCATAGAGCATGAGAAACTCGATGTCCGGCATGATAATTTTAAAGAAAGGCACGCCTAACATTTAGGACATTCATTAAACGCATGAGTCACATGCATGACGAGTATCACCGACACCGATCTCCAGGTACTTCCAGCATTAACCACGTCAGTTTCTCTGCGCATCACCATGAGATGACATGGCATGCAGCATAGATAATGATGAATTCGATGTCCGGCATGAAAATCATAAATGAAAGGCATGATAAACATTAAGGACAAGAAGACGGAACATTCGCTCCATGGAATCGACTGTCATCTCCCTCTATCTTGGGGTTGAATATGCTCTACCTAAACCAACCCCCTTTACTTGGAGTGTTACTTGTTCTCACAATTATCATGTGTTTGCCTTGGATGACACTCCCCCCCCCCCTGCGTTTCGCTCAATCGAGCGAATGAAAAACTCCGAAGCGTGAATTTCTTCCACCAGATCCAGTGTATTTTGCAGTGCATTTTAGTCAGACGCGCGGTACCCACGCAAATAACGGCATGATACAAGCAAGTCCAATGACGTTTGATAGCATGGTTGATTATCTCCGGATCTTAGGTAGAATTCGGCTCTGCCACCATGTTACGGCGGGCTTGAGCCATGAGCGTATGCATGCATGCGATCACGAGATTAATGGCCGGGCGTGCGAATGTTTACGACAAGCATGTGTTATAAACATCGAAGAAGAGTCTCATGGCGTTTCATAGCCAGGTTGATTACCACGGGATCGTAGGTAGAGTTTGGGTGGGCCACCGTGATCGAAGGTAGAGATTGGCTGTGACAGCATGTTGCAGCCAGCTTGAGCCGTTCGTTTATGCACGCATGCGATAACGAGATCAATGAGCGGGCATGCACATGTTAACGACGGCCATGCATTAATAAACAGGCAAGGAGAGGCCCAGAGCCCAGCGATGGTTTCGTCTTTCTGGGGAGCCAGGCCAGAGACTCAAAGTGGGGCCTCAAAGACGGGCTAGAAACACGATGCTGGCGCTCAGGGTGTGGCCATTCTGCCCCTTCCCTCCCCTGGCACGACGTTGTCTCGACCAAAACGGCACAGTACTCGTACGCCAGACTACAAATCACTGAATACCCCGTATATCGTGGCTCGATACTCGCTGCCTCGTCTAGACATTCCAGTTCCTCAACCCAACATATTTGACTAACAGTCACAACAAGCAGTTGTTACATGTTCTATTAAAGTGGTCGCCAGCAGGTGTTACGAAACGCCAATTTCCAAGGATCAAAGTCAAATTGTTAGGTGTGTCCCCACCAACGTCACCAGCTTCATTTCTGAAATGATAGTTTCAAACTTTCCTCCGTTTAAATTGAGCCGTTTTTTGAGCTGCTTGTTTGTTGTATTCTTACGTCACGGGTTGGACCCTCGTTTCTTATTTTGGGTGGGCGTCAAAATCGACGATTTCGTATATACGCTCTTGGTATATTGCTTCCCCTTTGGTTCGTTTTGATTTGCTTCTTGCATCCAGTTTCTACTATTTCTCATCAATCTAAGTCTAAATTTCTGTACCGAATACTTCGTAAGTGCAGGCGCTATGCTGTACCATCGTGCCCGCCATTAATATCTATTTATACGAGACTGACCTAATGCCTATTACTTATTTTCAAACCTGGTACAACGGCAGTGTTACTATTATTGGCACGAGTGGCTCATATCGTACTGTCCATTGGCCCTTATTGAGTGTTGCCTCCACTTCAAGGATTCTGGTGCGTTAAACGGTCCCTTAAATACCATTTTGCTTGTCGTGGAGTCCCTTAAAAGGAGCCACCGTCTGCACTTATGAAAGTGACTTCAAATTATTAATATTTAACACCAGTACCCCGAACATAGAGTAGAGTAAATATAAGTGTGATGTGAACGCACACACAGTAGTCGTCGATTTTCCAGCCATTGTATGTGAATAATCGAAAATACATCCGTCTACTGTATTCCTGAAGCTGTCGTATTCGTATCATCGGACCGTGCATTGTATCAAACGTAGTACATGGTGTCTGTGTACCGGGTAGTAGATTCCGCCTTACGTACTGAACTGAGGTACGTAGTAGCGAGTAACGAACGCTGCTTGCCGTACCTTCACCGCTCTGTATCGAGGCAACTACAATCAAGGACTATACACTGCGCAAAACTGTATGCAGTACAAATTAATAACGGAAATATGAAATAACCTTAAATCGGCTTAAGATGTTACCCACCCCCTATAACAGCAGTAGCAAACGCAAACAACAAGTATCTCAAACTTTCCAAGCTAGGCTTTCTTCATGAGCAACAGCGATGACTAACGATTACCCCTGTTAAATACACTATGTCCACCACGATTACCCCTGTTAAACATACTATGTCCACCATGCATGGATGAATCAAACAAAACTTTGAACTGCAGCCTTTATGGTACTGACTATATTCTCACGACATTCGAGCCTACTACTGCTGTACGCACACTGTGAAGACTATGTCAGAAACGCTACGACCTTTGCGTGGTGCAAATATCTCTTCATCGTGTATCCGGTACTGCGGTTGTCTTTCATTTATTATCGTCTTGCTGGTCATAGCAGCAGCAGTCATCAGGTCGTTGTCATCCTCATCGAAGGACACAAAGTGCATTATATCAGTGATTTATGTTCCGCCCTCGTATTCATTCCGGTTGGCGTTATGGACCAACCACCTTTCATTATTTGAAATATGTTCGTATTTCTGTCTTGTAGTTTGTGACCACAGAGTTCATTTCTCTAGGAGGCATCGGCACGGACACTAGTTGTGTTCGATGTAGATGGGTGGAAATTTCAGTTTATTGTGAAGAAAACACACCTCAGCCGTATATACAAGGTGATGATGGGATGAAGGAACTGTCGGAACTGCCCCACTATCTTCAACTAGTTTTAGAGTTATTCAAATTGTGATTGAGGCATACCTTGTGTGAAACCTTGTTGTCCCGTGCGTCATTTATCGATTCACTAGTGTGCTAACCATATTTGAGGGTCCAAGGGGCATGTATGGGTCCCCTACTTAAACCTTTGAAAATGCCAATAATTTACCAGGCAGATGCTCTATTGCTGCGTCTTGATTAGAACAAGAGTTGTCAGAATCTTGCGCTTCATGTGAGTCTGTCCGCAACATACATCGTTGTCAGTGAGTTGCTTACCGTGCTCCTCTGTTGTCGGCTCTCTCGGCAGTGCCTATTCGCAGTCCTGGTGGCAATAATTCTACCCCCCCCCCGTGTTATTTGTTTGATGTCCAGCACGTGCAAAGAAAGTAGCACAAAAATTAACGTTATTACTACGTATAAAACTGCGGTAATACCACGAATCCCCTACGTTGATAATAATGGGGATGTACATCTCATAAATCGGGGTACCCGCTGTATCCCCTACGTATTGTATGTTTTAGGACGTGTGATCTACGTATCAAAGCCACTGGTCTCGTCGTCACAAATCTTGACTGGGGTCGACGGTGCCCACAGGTGCGACTCCTACCAGAGTTTCGTGTTTGTCACTTTATTCCAAGAGGAGGTCAGGAACAACAGGTGTCAGGGTGAAACTTCCTGTGAGAATATTGTCTTTTTCATTTCATTCCCCAGGAGTAACAGTTGTCGTGGTGAAGCTTCCAATAGGAATTTATTTCGTGTTTTCCATTATACTCCCCAGGAACAACAGGTGCCGAGGTGAAATTTCCAACAAGGGTATCGGATTTGTCATTCATCCAAAAACAAAGCCGGGTATGTCGCACTACTGTACGTGATCCGCACGGCGAGACAAGGTTATATACATGCGATTGCTACTCATTATGTGTCTAAACCAAAGGCGGTGGCAGGCGAAGATGACCAGCGCTCACCTTCGCCGTTACGACTCAAATCACACGACAGGTGCTCACCTCACCTCGGATCAAATGTGGACGGAAAAGACGTGCTCACCTTCACACATTTCGGCCTCCTGCCACTGGGATACCAAATGTATTTTACCCTTTTCCCATATTAAATTACGCAATAACACCCTCCATCAAATTGCGCGTACAAACCCACATTTTTCCATTTATGTAAAATATCAGATTCCCAAATGCCACATTTTACAATATATAATATCAGATTCCAAAAACCCATATTTCTTTCCATATTCCAAACCTTAGAAACAGCTCGAACGCGGTAGCCTAGAGCTCTTAGCATAACCTCCTACCACCACAAAATTGGCCATGCTCACCGACTCCCTATTTCCCCATCTCCCTGGGTTCACCATGTTGCGGGAGCGGGTCGAGCTGACCTTATCCTGTTCAAAGTTTGCCGTGCACGTTCGGTTGCTAACTGTGTAGGCCCAGAGCTTTCCAACTCCCGCTCTCTAAGCGGAGCAACCGGCGTCTTAGATTCCCGATTACGGGCGTTGTTGCCCACGCCAAAGCCTCACAAACACGGGGATCGATGCTGTTATACAAGGGAACAGTGGTGTCGCCGTTAAGCTCTTAATCCTTTAGATTCCTTGTATCCATTTAGTTCCTTTCTTATCACTTTATCTTCCTTCTTATCGGCGGCGTTTGTAGTAAACACCAGGAGAAGGGAGCAGCACTCAACCGAGTACGCTGTTCCCGTGGAAGAGGCGTTACAATAAGGCAAATGAAACCATCACCGTGATGAAACATCTATCCCGTACCCACAGAGAGGTCCATCTCGTCTCTGCGCCCGATGGTCCGTGTCTAAGAGACCACGGCCCATCGTACTTTTCCGTTTCCACGCTTGGCCGCCGCAACACATGTTGCTAGCAGCCCCCCGTCTGAATCCTGCTCGCTCCTACCGACGGCTGGGATGCTCAGATGTGTTAGGTCGCCCCCGCCAGACGGATTTGTAGCATTCGTCGGCCCTATGCCAGCTAGTAGGGTACTAGCTGGTGCTGGTGCTGGTGATACTAAGGAGCTGCCGAAACCTTCTCTTGTTCGGCCCGCTTTCACCCGTGAAGAAATAGTTGTGAATAACAGCTGAGTTTTTGTTGTGTCGGCTGTTTTTCTGGATGGTTCTCAAACTGGGCAATATTTAATTGGCCGGGGTCTCTGGCTGAATAGCTATTTGCTAAATCTGACAGTGCGTACGTGTCATTGTAGCTAAAACTAGTTGGTCGGCATCTGGATCCGGCACGCTCCCCCAATTGACGGCTGGAATGCCCGGATGTGCTAGGCTACCTGTGGGCTGTGCCAGGTTTTGTCGAGGTTTGGGTGGGATCATGCCGATAACATATTCATGGGGTACATATAGTACCGCCCGCACGGTACACTTTACCTGTATAATACAAGAAGCGATAGTGCACCTTTACTTTATTATCCTAGCTTTTACGTCTGTTTCTAAACGCTTTATCCGTGCAGTCGTGCACTCCTCCTCTGTACAATATTGATCGAGCAGTGAGCATACAGTGTAGCACGGTTACGCTTAGGTAGTGCCGCGGTGCGCTCGCTCACTGTTTCCGTCTGAATTTCGCTTTGCACCCCATCCGCTAAAGGCAATGTACGGCTTGCCGCACATCTGTTATAAATATTACTGCTCGCCATTATATTCGTCGGTGATTCTTCGCAACTGCTAGGGGGAAACAACTGTGTTCTGGAGGATTGGCCCACCTGGTTCATTTGGTCAATCAGCCCTGTGGCTGTTATGCTGTGCTCTGTTGTGTTTACTTCTACCCTCCAAGCTCTTTGCAATGTTTGCAGTGAAGCATTCAGAAGAATTGA
This sequence comes from Laminaria ephemera, assembly GCA_036873875.1. Lineage (NCBI taxonomy): Eukaryota > Phaeophyceae > Laminariales > Laminariaceae > Laminaria > Laminaria ephemera. The sequence goes on along the minus strand of JAYJMJ010266384.1, from coordinate 3,452 downwards.
TGAACCAAGGTTTTGCTTGGCGGTGTGTAGGACCGTTGGCGGCGTGTACGCAGCCGTTAAATGCTTAAGGAGGGCTGCAGAAGGCAGGCGCGGTTATACGTCGCTAAAGGCACATTTCTCATTCAGATGGTTCTCAATTAACGACCTATGCATGGAGAAAATCGGGTTTCTGTTGCTTTGGTGTTGGCTCCAATTCATGCTGCGAGAGGCGAACATCACACCTTAGAAAGAACCGGGAATGTTTGGTATTTCTCTATTCCAACGCGATGCTTGCAATCGAGCTCGCAGTGAAAGTCATTCTGCCAGGACTTAAGAGTGTAACGGTCATACCCCAACCGCACCAACTCTCGGAGGGAAACGGGCCTAGTGACCTGTTGCGATATATTTGAAGGTTATTGTGTCCCTTTATTGCTGATAGGGTGAGGTATTGGGTAATGGATAACCTCACAGCTATACATGTTGGTCTGTTCTTGGTGTGGAATTCAACGTGGATAGAACCCTCCAGTTATCGAACCATAGGTTTGCTACGTAGGTACGCCGTGTTTCCTCGTCGCTGGTGAGTTCATGGTGGCCGACGAAAACGTTCTTGGAACAAGATGTGGAGCACTCGTGAAGACTTCTCTAAGCAGATTGAGCAGCAGGAGTACGGTAAAATGCTGGATGATGGTGACTGTATTTCGAGATATCCTACTCTTATAGATAAATTATTGTGTAATGTCGAAGTTAGAACTCAACCTCTCTTGATGATAGCCCTTTCGGTTGACAGACTGACAACCCTACATCGATGTAAGCAGAATGGCGTTCAACGCCTAGATGGAATGTCACACATGAGTAGTTTCATAGATTTTGAGTTTCACGCTGCTGGGAAGTAAGATTAATACACCGTGTTCGATTTTAGACATATTTTCAAGTAAGGCGGCCATTGAAGCCATCGACGTGCTCGTAAATTGTCAACGGCGACGCGTTTTCGGGATTTATTTTCGGACGGCCCCAACGTCAAACCTGTTGTTCACATTGCTTTGAGCGGGCTACGGGCGAATTAACTAGACATGTAGAGCTCGTGTCACACAACGTCTGAACGTTGTGATGCGAGAGTTGGCACTTATCTGTACACCGGCGTAGAGTGACTCTAATTGGGAACGGTCGATCTATATTCGGTTGCTGTGGGTTCTAGCTACGGTCGTAAGGACAGAACAATGATAAGCAATGTTTGCGCTGTTGTCGCGCACATTTTGGAAGAAAAACGAGACGGGTAGGCAAAGGGTTTGAATTCCGAAGAGACTAGTTGGTGCAAAAATTGTAATATCAGCTCTGAGCTCTGACCCTGACGTTGTTGAATTGGAACATAATCGAATACTTATGCGGCACATTAGTCGGCAACGAATCTCTGCTCGGGCATCCCGTTGCAGCTCTCCCGATCGCCGCATTGCATCAATACTCTGGCAACAAATGCATTCGACGTCTCTACGACGGCACTATCATACAGGGTACGAACAGGTATTCGCCGCGACGTGCTCGCGCCTCCCGTCAAGTCCGCGTATATCTGCAATCATGAAATGGGCGAGAGGTGCAGGTACACATGGTGAGCCTACGCCGCAAATAAGACGACGGTATACGTCAATTGAGATGTGCTCATCGTTTTTCCAAATACCTGTAGTGCAGCCACAGGGTAAGTGGTATCGGTGGCATGGGAGCAGCAATGAAACTCGAAGCAACAATAGACCCGCAAGTAGCACCATGAACAAAAGTGAACTACATATCAGTAGTTATGTCGAGCACCCTCTAAAAATGAACTTCGTACCACTTTCTGATAAACAAAACGGGTACCAAACCCCGATCGACAGGTCACTATATCGCGCCGTGGCCCTCCCAGGCGCAGTCAGGGCAGGCGGGCGCAGTGGGCGATACGTAGGTACCCACAGTGGACACAGACATCATCAGGTAGCATACGCAGTTCGGTCAACCGTCTGTCACCCGGTTGCTACTCCGTAATGCAGAGGTACCAACACCGTCATCGTCAGCAGCATGGATCAACTCCAAGCATATAATGTGAATATGGCGTATGTATTATGAACATATGTTGAACCCTGGAGACAATCTAGATACACCATGAAAATAACAGTTCGTGCCAACCCGCGGTGGAGACAATCTACATACACCATGAAACAAACAGTTCGTGCCAACCCGCGATCGACATAACATCACCCCGAGCTGTGGCCCGCCCCGGTAGAGTCGAGGCCGGCCGGTATGACGGTTGAAACTTTAATCCAAACCATCCCCCTTGTCTAGAGTAAAACCATGCCCAAACGCGAAACGCTGAGAGAATCTTCACTTCAAATCCGGCGATACGGTAAATCTGAATATCACTGGGTATTCAGGCTGGCCCGTCTGCCCTAATGGCGGAGGGGTCATCGTTAGGAATTCAGATATCAATATCGTTGGCGATAGTCCTAGCTGCATAGAGGATTATGGTATAAGCCCCGAAGGCAATGGTAGTAAAACCGTAGGTAATCTATGTCGTGATACGATATTTTTACGGGGACATTGTATGCTCGTACTCGAACAACACAACGAGTGCCCGTACTGCTGCTACTGCCAAGTGCTGTGTACACTCGATGTAAACAAAGTACGTTCAGGATATGACGTAGTGCAGCAGCAGCCGCAAGAGAAAACCAGCAGTACGTACAGCAACACCAGCAGGCATTACTTTCTGCCAACTGTTGATAATTCCGTAATTACATTATTCCGGGATGCTATTCCGTACGTCAAGCAGCAGCAACCGCACAAACAAGAATCAGCAGTGCTAGCCGTACTGATAGCACGCCAGAAGCAGCTCGGAGCTGCAGCGTAGGCGCTAGTCGAATTTGAGTACCCCAGCAATGGAGTAGCGGCAGTACTTGCTGCTGTTCAATGTTCCAGAAACCACAAAGTAATAGAAAAACCAAGGGTCAAACACGAAATTTCAAGCAAGTAGTCAAGGCAGCAAGAAATACGTATGCGGGACAAATGAAAAGACAGAGAGCGATCTGTAACGTTAAGGCCGTTTGAGGTTTGTATAGATTACAAGGCGCTTCGCTCCGCGGGCGGAATCCGCCCGCTACGCTAGATCAGAGAGAGCAAAACTTGAAGCGGACAGAGGTCCTTGGTTTGGTGCAACTTGTGACTTGAAAATGCCAAGAGCTCAACGCTCCACGATAATACTCCGGACGTCGCTTTCACGCATGCACCACATCATCCGTACGAAAGAGAAAGGACGGAGAGAAGAGTAGTAGTGTTGTATCTTAATGGGTTGGAAATGAAGGCAAGTCTTCGCGCATCACCAGCTAGCCGCTGCTGCCTCTTGTGGTTGTATCGTTTTCTGGACGCAGATTTCGGTGTATCTGTTCGTTTGGAAAACACGGCGAGCTGTACGCTGTGCTGTGCTGTGCTTGCAGTAGATGGTCGACGACAAA
>JAYJMJ010266375.1:0-13576 GCA_036873875.1 Laminaria ephemera | reverse complement strand
AACGTTCCTACTCCTAACAGAGACACCTCCAACATTTAGGTGGGGGTGGGGAGGGGGTTATATACCTTGTCGTGGTTGACGACGTTATAGGCACCGAGGCGATCGATGTAACATAGCGTGTACGTGTGAGAAAATATTTTATGAGCTCCGTCAGTGTCGATAGCGCAGCTTGTCTTCTGTGTTGATGCGCAGTCAACGGCACCGAACCCATAACTGTGCCCAAAGAACGCCGGCCCGGTACTACAGCGCTTCGATCTACGTGCGACAAAACATTTCTGGGCGCGCATGTTGCTCGCCAGACTCGAAGGGCAACCGCTGCCTGACGATTGGTGAAGACTTGTAAGCCCTTTAGAGCTCAACCCGCGTTTTGGGGACATACTGCTTGGAATGGGTATGGGATACTTCCTGCAGCGCGGGACAAGGGTCAAGTCGTCGATTATTCCAGGCAAGCATATCGCTCGTCGGACGTGAACCGCGCCACCCCACCCGACTCTCCTCCCTTCACGGGCATACGAGAAAAAGAGAAAACACCACAATCCTCAAAAAGGTCCGAATTAAAAAACCAGCGGGGTGTGATTTCTGTACGAATTACTATGTTGTGTTTCACTTGAATTCAATGTAACCCCTCTGCCAGGGCCCAAACAAAAAGTGCGTTGTCGACAAAAAAAAACGTGAACCCCGGCCTTACCTGCCCATGCTCTGCCACTCGAAGCACGCCTCTTCCTTACGAACTCCCTCGGTGACACCTTCTGCCCACGGCGTTCGGTGCAGCAGCAGCAACACGGATGGGTCTACGTCGGGGACGCCTCGAAGCAGGGGACTGAAGTCTAGCGTTCCCGGAGCCTGCCGCGGGTAAAGAAACCGTCAAAGCACGCGCGAAAAATGAAAGCTTAAAAGAAAAAAAACGACACTGTACACTATTTTTTGCGGATCTCAGTTTTACTTTCCATCTTCTGGACAAGCCGTAGACACGTGTCGTCCCTTCTCCCGCCCGGTACACGCCTTCATTTTATCGCGCAGAGGGTTCAGTATTCCCACTGCTCGTCGATCTTCATCCAAACTTACTACCTGGTACTACTTTAACACGTCCACCTTTTGCACCGCAAGCGAAGTAGCAGCTTTGATGTGAGTACCCACAAGAGCATCAGGCGAGGAGGCGCTGAGACGCCATAATCCAAAAATTCTCGATGAAAATCGACGAGCGTTGGGAATGCTGAACCCTCTGCGCGATAAAAATGAAGGCACGTACCGGGGGGGAGAAGGGTCGACACCTGTGACCACGGCTTGTCCAAAAGCTGGAAAGTAAAAGTGAAATAAAAAAACAAATTAAAAAAAATCCAATACTGCCGAATGTCCCAAACAAGATTCCAAGTAAATTGTTCCTAAAAATGGGGGTGGACTTCGAAAGGGGTTGACAGAGGCCAGACGGGGCGCTTTGAGTTCGGCGCTCGACGTTCCGCATGTCTACACAGCTGGGGGCCGCCGGTGGTGGAGAGCAAATCGCGCTAATCGCACTATTCACATTGTCACGCATAGTACACAGCAGCTGTAGTAACCGACACATGGAAAAGGCGCAACGGCTGCTATACGTAAGGAAGCAGACACCATTCTAACCGCACAAGCAGCAGCAGCAGCAGCAGCAGCAACAGCAGCAACACCAACACCAGCAGCAGCGTGCGCAAAACGAGCGCGGTGGAACCTCGAGGCCCCACTCTCAACCCTCCGCTCCTTCGATATATATCCGATCCCCCCCCCCCCTACAGTACGTAGCCTGCGCCCGAACAGGAGTCGTGCCACAACAGTTACAGCCAGGAATCGACGGTCTCTGCAATATCGTCTCCCTCAGGCGTGACAATTAAGTTACACCACAACCGCCACCACCGCCACCATCACCACCACCACCATCTTCTCCTTCGGGTATGGAAAATTGTCAACACCACACCACCATTGTGTTGCTCCTTTGTAATGTATCACCTCTCCTTTCGACGACCGCCATAAAAAAATAATTAAAAAAAAAACTATCTAACGGACAAGTACGATGACTGAACAAGTCGGCGTGCAACAGGAATTATTAAAGCCGCAAACACCACCACCACCACCATACCGGTGATGCATACATACGTACCCTCATATATTTCTACAGTTTCCGACGAGAGCGGCGATCGACGGCGGACCTCGACCGCAGAACAATCTTGCAGAAAACGCACAGAGCGGGAGACACACGTTACAAGTCTCACCGTCACGCTCTTTTTGAGTCCTTCTCCCAACCATTGGGTCTCGATTTGCGTCGAGGAGTGGCTGAGAGACTGCACCACGTTCTTCAGCTGTTCCACCTGTTCATTGGTGTTGAGTTGGGCGAGACGAGAGACCCGTCAGCACGACGATCTCGAGGAGGGTTTCTTACAGTCACCTTACCAAGCAAAAACTAAAACTAAAAATGGCATTATTTTTCGATGTTTCGAGTGTTTCGATTCCGTTTGTGCGGCGCAACAACCGCCTCCCGTTCCCGACCAATGCCAAGAGTGCAGTGCATAGTTGTCGAAAAACGTTCTGCGGCACCAGCAGAGCTCTAAGCGCCACTCTAACGCCACAAAGATGTATTATACCTGCACTTCCAGGCGGATGCATCGGTCCGCCTTCTCCTTAAACATATCCGCCGCCTCCGCCCGTTGCAACTCCAGCTCCACCACGCGCGCCCTAAGCGGCCCTGACCCCGACCCCCCCTTGCCCTTCGCAGAGCCTCCCCCGTCAGTCCCTTCCCCGCTCCCCTCTGCCGTCAGCTCGGGCGGATTCTTGTCGAAACTCGGATCAAGGCGGCGATTCTCATCGCCACCACCGCTACCACTACCACTACCCGTACCGTTGCGCCTTTCCGGCGACAAGACGGGTGGTGCTTGCGCCGTCCCCTCCCGCCCCCGCCCTAACCCCCACTCCGCGAACAGCCCCGACGCGGCTCCGAGCGGTCTCCCAACGCCCGCCGCCGCCGCCGCCACCGCCGCTGCAGCCGTCGCCTTTACTTTTTCCGTCCGGACGGAGGAGACCCTACCGTCGCTGCCCGTCTTCGCGGCATGCGCGTCTACTTTTTCGTCGCCGTTTTTTTCGGAGCGTTTTGTTTCGGCCGTTAAGGCTGTTGCGTCGGAAGTTACGGTTGTTGCGCCCGGTTTTGCGGAAGAGGCGGCGGAGGAGGAGTTGCACGAGGCATTTGGGAGGGGAGGAGTGCCGGGGCCGTCGGTCGCGCCGGTGTCGTCGGTAGCCGTCGGTTGATAAGAGGTTCCCACATTGGCCATGATGTCTCGAAGTTCGCCGGAGAGGGCCTCGTCTTCTTCTACTCTCGCGCGCTCTAGGCGGTTCGCGCGTTCTCGCTCCTCGTCCAGCTCAACCTATTCGTTAGCGGGCTCGGCTGGTCAGCATATATTATAGAGGTTAAAAATTAGAGCTAATTGAAATGAACAATGAATTGGGGTTTGTAATATAATGAATCTTTTTCGGGATTCGGGGAGACGATGGCCTCATCTTCTACTCTCGCGCGCTTCAGGAGGTTCTCGCGTTCTCTCTCCTCGTCCAGCTTAACCTGTTTGTTTATTAGCGAGCCCAGCTGGTCGATATTGACGTTAAATTTTGGTACTGGTGCATGCATTCGGTAAAGGCAGGGCTACGGACAACAATCCTATACCAGGTATACGAGAGTGGCTGGCCGGTCGGGACATCGGCGTAAAAGCAACAAAGTTACAAAGTTACACCCCCGATATGTAAAATGATCATACAAATTCCGTATGATACATGCTTCGAAGTTTACTGTATTGTATGGCATGTCACCCCAATAAAGAGGCCGTCGAACTGGCTTATCACCGTGGCTATACCTACACTTATACACACACCTCCACTGAATAGTGTTTGGTTTTGCTTCCTACCTTCCTGCTGTACTCGTAGAGAACTTTTGCTTTTTCGTGACCACGGGCAAGATTATCCAGTACAGTTAGTAGTCCTGAAACGACTCAGGCAGCAATTTCAAGAAGGATTTTTTTTTTCCAGGAAAAAACCAACTCACTATCAGTGTCCGGGCAGCGTCCGTAAATCCGCCAACTCAGGCAAAGTTTGAGAACCTGTCTAGAAAACAAATGCCCTTGATTCCCAGTGGAAACCCGCACAATTTGAAACTCGACAGCACACACGCACACAGCAGACAAAAGCACACACGCACACCTGACGAAAGCACACACGCACACGTACCGCTGCTGCTGTACACACCACCAGCCCAGCAGCGGAAGCAGCGCGCAAACAGCGGGCCTCACGCTACCACAATAAGTACCGCGGACGTTCGTAACTTCAGCGGAACCAGTAAGACACACAGCAGCAGCACAGCAGCAGCAGCAGCAAGCAGCAGTAGTATTAATAGTAGTAGTAGTAAGTAGGAGGGGTAGCAGCTGCCGAAGCTATTTAGTTATTGCCGCTGCTACGGCACAGCAGGCTAGTTGCTCGGTTATGGGTGCTAAGGCCAGTAGCGCTGTCACCACACCACACAGTTAACGATATAGTCAGCATCCCTGCCGCAGTTATGCTGTGCCTGCGGTGGTGAGAAACGCAACAAAAATCTGGTCTTCTCTGCTGCAGTGTCTCTGCTCCCACAGGCACTTCATATATATATAGCAGTACAGTACCTGACACCTAGCAAGAAATAAGAAACAGAAATGCTGACCCTGGCTGGGTTTCTTATTTCGGAGAGGGTGCGTTTCTGCATTCATTTTACATTAATTTCAGTATAGTGGCTCCCGAATTATTTTTGTCCAGTAAACATAAGCCTTGGTTTCTTATTACTGTTGTAGGTGTGACCTGTACTGCCACCACTGTACACCTATTAATAAGGAACAGAGATACTGACCCAGGCTGTTTCTTATTTGAGAGAGGGTGCCTTCTGCACTAATAACAACCGGCCCTCCGATAAGAAACCGATATATTGTTTTTTTAGGCTAGATTTCTTACTCAAGAAAGTGAGTGTCCTACACTAACTTCAGTATTAACAACTCTCGAATTTCTATTTCCCCGTATTTGTTAGGCTTAAGTTTCGTGTGCGGTTCATTCTCACGAGAGGGCTGGTAGTGTATAACGGCTCCGTGATTTCTTAAATTCCTGAAAATTATAAGCCTGCCTTTCTTGTTACCCTCTGTCTTGTTACGCGTTCTGTACGGTATATGCAAGGAAGGATTTTGCGGCAGAAAATATCGATTATACAGACTAGAGCTACAGCATCGACGACACCACGCACTGCAGGTGCTGCTTTTGGTTGGTGGAGGATGTAATCGTGGTGGATGGAATCAAGGGCATTTGTTTTCTACTGGTAGGCAGGTTCTCAAACTTTGCCTGAGCTGGCGGATTTACGGCGGCTGGTGTCCGGGAGGAAAATCATGGTCCGCAGTGCACAATCGTGGTCCACCGCTTGGAATAATTTTTTTAAAATCGACAACGGCGCAGCTGCCGCGTTTTTGGCCCGTTTCTGGCCCGTTTTGGGTCCCGGTTAGGGTCAGAGTTAGGGTTAGGGTTAAGGGTTGGGTTGGGTCTACGCCCACGCCTTGGTCCCGACCTCGGGAGTGCTTCCTAGCCCGAACAATCGTGAGCAATCAACAACCCGACCCCAGGAAGATCTAATCAAATCAAGTCTTAGGGAGACTCAGGTTATCGCAATTACAACTATTAATCGTATCGCCCACTCAACCGGTCGAACTCACAGCTGACGTGTTTGAAATCACTTTGTAAAAAATTAGAATGTGTAATCACGAAGAAGCACAACAACGTACGATATAACCGACGTCTTCGTATCACACTGTTGACCCTGGTGCTAACTAGTACTAGGGGGAGTCGCCGACCTATAATCCTTTATGAGGACATACACATCCCGTAACACGCGCGATCGGAGTATCACACACAGCTTGCAAAGATGAGTTTCGACGAAATCCTCGATCTCACAGCTGTAGTGAATGTTTATTTTTTTATTAAAAAGGGTTCAGCAGTAATTCCCAATGCTCGCCCATTTTGCATCGAAATATTCCAAACTGCAGTCAAAGCGCGATGACCAGTTTCTATGCCACATCGAGGCAATACGATAAATCTTCTGCTGGCCCGGACTGGCCTAAAACATGTACAAGCAGTACGCAGCCAGTATGACATATCTACAACCAGGGCATACCCGTTGCTTACAACAAGGAACGATAGCTTGCCATAAAGTTAAAAGAAGGTAATTGCGCGTACAAGCCCCGGATATTCAGTAGAATACCACTTCGGAACGCAACGTATACCAAATGTTCAACGAAAGCCAAATACTACATCGTGAGTTCCACAGCTGTCTGCTTTTCCCCCTGCCATTGCTGGACACATATCTTCCGTGCGTAGGTCAATCGTTGGCTGAACATCTTAGTCCTGTTGGTCCTGGTAGCAGTAGGGGAGCCGCATGGGTATGTCCTTCATAAGGTCACATACACTCACCGTAACGAGCGCGATCGAAGAATCACACGCAGCTTGCAAAGACCAATTTCGACGAAATCCGAGTCCTCGGATCAACAGATGAAGTGTGTCACATTTTTTCTTTTACTTTCTTGAAATACGTCAGCTGTGAAACGACCAGTTGAATGGTCGATAGTTATTATTTTTGTTGAAATATGCAGAGCAATTCAAACCCCGCCGACAAAAACAATATATACCAGGTATTATTTTAGGCAAATACAGAAATTCCGGTTAAAGGCTGAATATGACGGGGCAGACGAGCCGGTAAAGCCGCGCCGTCACTCGCGAGAGCATGACACTGACCAGTGTCGCTGCCAAGGTCATTCGCAGGCCATAGCCGATAGCAGAAAGCTCAATGGATTTATGGGCGGAATTCGCCGAGTCGACAAAGGCGCCGACAGCGACGCCTGCTACAATCGGGGTGGTAGCATTTTTGAGGCCCAACATTTTTCTCCATCACGGGGCTCCTCAGCCGAGGAACCACCCAGCATCGTTGGAATGCTATTTTAGTTGTGTTTTACAAGGTTCTTTGTGTATGCCTAGGTCAAGGGAATATTCCTCGGGATTAGCGTACAACGTTTGCCAATACCTGTTTTAGGGGTGAGGAAGAGGGCTGCCTGAGGTGAGGAGCCTCAGGAACGTCATGTGTACCCCTGCCGTAGTATTCATCCCGCACCGGGTTAGACGACCGAACCAACTTGCGGAGGGCATTCAGTGGCAATCTTGATGCGTTGGACGTTGTAGCGCGATCCCAACACCGAACCGTTAGCCTACCGAGTACTGTCGTCGTGTAGCCATTAACGATGCTACTACTGTGGTTGCGTAGCAAAGAAGCAATTTTCAATGGAGTTGGTAATAGATCCACTGCGTAAGTGGCCAACAGTAAGAAATACTTGCCTACGAGCCAGGCTGCCTCCAGTGGGGCTACCACGCGAATGATTTCCGTGAGCACGGCTTCTGTATTGACTGTTTTGTGTCGGATGGGCGATTCACTACTCACCCGGCTGCGCCTCTGCTCGTTATGATTCTGCCATCAGTTCCGAATTTTCGGTCAATGCTGAATGTTCAGGAAAACCTGTTACATGGATTAGGATATGCTATGATATGATACGTACACGTGTCGTTAAGGTGCCAATATGACAATACTATTTTTAATGTGCACTTTTCTCGACTCTTCGTGCAGAAATGCCCCATCTCCAATCTCGCTCTTGTTTGTTTTCGTTCTGACGTGTTTAGGAGTGCCGTTTCGATTTCTGACTACGTCACGCACCCCCGTTTAGGTCATCATGAAGAAACAATAACACTGGTACTCGAATACGGTAGTGGTGGTTGACCAACGACCAATATTTTGCTGGCGAAATCGTTCGTGAGGAGTTCCTGCCAACTCCCTCGGTTTCTTGAAACCACCAATTCTTGCAGGTGCCCAGTGTCGAGGAATAATCGAAGATACCGTCTACACAGCAGTCAAACCAGCGCCAGCCAATGAGGATCCGACGCTCCAATTCTCTTGGCCTCGCGGCCCTGAGCTGTGCATTGGCATTTATTTCGAGTAAAGTCATTGCCACCACCACCACCACCAGTGAGTCATCATCGTCATCGAAGGGTTGTGTGACCGACTACATCGGGGACGGCGACTGCGACCTGTTCAACAACGATGAGGACTGCGGTGGTAGGTTATTGGGGTGTTCGAATGCACGAAATCCGTGGTAGCAACGAAATTGCAGTACGGGCACAAAACAAAGCCCACGGTTTGGCGTTCATTTCCCGTGTTCGGCGGTTTTAAGTCTCTTGCTTGCTTTTGTCTCCTGTCCATATTTCGTATCTTCTGTTTGGTAGGGCTGGGCCCTGTCCAGTATGTACTGTCAGTACTATTTGGACTGGCAGTACTACTTTACTGGCTGAGGGGGCAGCCAGGGTCGCTTGTACTTTGTCTATTTACGTACGTTGACTATTAATATGAACATAGCGGAAACCCATCGAAAAGCGCCACGAAGAGCAGAGAAGGCACGCAGCACAGCGAGAGAGGGGAGAGAGCAAGAGAGGGATGGATACCGTGACCACGATGGACGAAGCCACCCCCCAACAACTGATGGCTTGGGCTGTGTGGGTCCTGATGGCGCCCGTGTATTACTATCGTTGCATCTCGTGTTGTTTTCGTTTACTTTAACGTTGTGTTGTGCTGTTTCTACTGTAGTGCTGGTGAGAGGCTACACTGTGATCAAGAGGTTGAGCGATGCGGATGCCCTGATTTTTTCCTGGTATATATAGAGCCCAAGAAACCTCGGACACAATTCACTCTGTATCTCAGGGCCTTTTTTTTCTGTTTTTGGATGCATCTGAAGCCGCGGTTTGGTATCGAGCACTTCAAAACTTGTCTTTGAAATAATTGTTCCAATCGTCCTTTATCTAGGTTGCGTGCTGCAGTGTGAAGTAGCCCGCACACTCGTGTATCACCATACACTTCGTCGGCTTTTTCTATATTTTCCTTCGCCAATCTACCACCAAATTGCCGTTGGAAGAAGGCCCAAAATTAGCGTACGTTTTTGCTCTAGTCAAGCCAAATCGCGTTGAAACGCCCTCCCGTCTAGATTCCTCCCGCGGGGCCCTCCAGGGGCGACTCCGGGGAGGCATCCCCACCAGCCGCGGTCGCGGCTTAGCCACCACCGGTATGGCATTGCCGAAACAGTGCACTAGTCGGGTCCAGGATACTGTCTGATGGCGCTGGTAGTATATGCATAATATACAAGGTTCCCCTTCGGACGAAGGGTGACGCAAGCTTCATCATTTTGCACCCCCGTGCGTCCTTACGGTAAAGTGCATGGAGCCATCACAATCTGAATGATTCTGGTTAATCGAGAATGAAGGTAGGGACGATCCAGAGAATGTGATGAATCAGATGTTGATGGTGGTTTCATGTAGCCAGCGCAAGCATTCGGGTGCAGCATAAAATCTAAAAACTGCTGTTGTGCTCAACACGTTTAAGGCGTACAGCAGTCTATGATATTAATAGATACTACTGCCGTTACTACTTTTGCTGCTTTGTATCCTGTACCATCGTCAACAAAAAACGATATATCACTCAGACCGGCACCAAAAATCAAGTGAAAATTGAGAAGGAAAAAAACACTCAGCGCAGCGTGCAGAGGCACGATATCATCAACACACACATACATGCAGTCAGATAGATTCAGAGTTTAGAGAGTATGATATCATACGTACCACCACCCTCACCGTTGCCTCATGTGTTGGCGCAACGCCCAATATAACGCGCAGCAGAAATAAGTAGCTGCAACAACAACAGCACGCCCTGCTGTGCTGCTGCTACGGTGCTGCTGCTGTTGTGTTGATCTCCTGTCTCCGCTTTGTGGTCCTAAAATCTACCAAAAATGTTGTTGTGCGTTCCCAATGTTTGCTGCGTACAACAACAGTCTACAACCACAGCACAAGACAACATCTACCTACCAGTAGCAAAGCAATAATTAACGCTGACGTAACCGACGTGATGTTTTGTGCACCACCAACAAAAAGTACGTGAAAATTGATTAAAAAAAATCAAAACTCAGCTCGCCCAGCGCAGCGTGCAGAGGCGCGACAACAACATATAACACTGGATTTTGTAAGTATATTATCATACACAAGGAGTCTGCAGATATATTCAGAGTTGAAGACAAATGACATCATACAACCCTCACACCCTTGCCTCCTTTGTTGGGGGGAAGACAGACCGTGTTGGCGCAAAGCTCAATGACACTCAGGAGAAAGAAAGCGTCCTGCTGTTGCTGTGCTGCTGTTGTTATGTTCATCTCCTCCTCCCGTCTCTGCTGAGTGGTTGCCGTGTGCTCAGGACGGTTGCTGCATACAACAACAGCAGTCTATCAGTGCAAAAAACACTAGCAACTAAATCGTGAGTACTGACTGACGTAGCCAGTGTGACATTTTGTGCACTTTACGCTCGGGGAATCAACACAAAAAAATAGGTACACAAAAAGAAAGAAAGGCCGGTGACGTTTCGTCGCACCAGCCTTTCCAATTCCTAAAATGAGTCTAGTCAAATTCCAAGTGTTGTGTGCCCATATCGGGAGTGCGGTACTACAAAGGTTAAGCAAACACGTAGCATCGATGGAGTTTATTAGTTTTTAGGAGCAAGCAGGAGGCACGAGACAGTAGACAACAGCACAACAGCAGCAGCTGCAGGCAGCAGCAGGAGCAGCGGCAGCGGCGGCGGCGGCGGCCAGTTCCCCGTTGGGGTCTCAAAGGCTGTTGTGTCGTGTCACGAAGTACAGCAGCATTGTCTACGGCGTGCTCTCTGTGTGCGAGTTGAGTAACCGGTTAGCACTCGGAGAATCAACCTCAAAATCTAGTTAAAGTCCGATGACGTGTTATTTTTCGGTGACGCTCTGCACAGGCTAAAAAACGGAGCGCCCAACAGCGGTTGAAATGTTGAAAGTCTATACACCCCAAAAAACGAAAGTTTTAACGACCACATAGAAGGAATCGGTAATAATATGTACTACAGTAGCAGGAGCTACCAGGGCCCAGCCCTACTGTTTGGAGTTATTATCTCCTGTTTTCCGTGAACACCTCCTGTTTGCCGTTTTTAAATCTTATTCCCCGCTCTTATCTCCTGTTGGCCTTTGTTGTCTCCTTTTTGCCGTTCTAACCTCAGGGTACGATGGTGGTGATTGCTGCGAATGCACTTGCGTCACCACCGACTTCTTCGAGTGCGGCGCCGGCTACCATGGCGGGTTTTCGTGCATCGACCCCAGTGCTGAGTGCAGCGACGACGATGACGTCACCGCCCTTCCTTCCACTGAGGACACATACGAGCCGTCTTCGACAACCAGCTTAGGATGCGTTCCTGGATTTATCACAGACGGCTACTGCGACCGTGTGAACAACAACGAGGAATGCGGTACGTCTAACATGTGACTTCCTATATACATGTATATAATTATTTTATTCCCATGATATATATACGTACATATACCAGGTATATATATATATATATATATATCTTGGTTGTGACAGTGTGGCCTAGTGGATAGTGCTACATAGCAAACAAAATGTGTATTCCGACTTCGTCGAATATTGCCGGCTTATTAACGCTGATCTCCGAGGAGTCCCCCTCACGGACAAGCTCTGGCAAATGAAGAACCTGAAAGCTTTGTTTCAACCCGGGAAGAGTGTGATTATGCTGGGCCTCGAACCCATGCATACCATGCTTACAAGCGGATGACCTACACATGAAGCTACTGGTACAGTGACTGAGTGATGCAGTGGAAAACTGCTATATAGACAACACTTCCCGGTATGTTTATTCACGCTTGTTTCGTATTGCGACCCATTATGTTTTCGTGTACAAAGCGCATGGGTCGTACAGTAGCATGTTTTGGCCACGTATTTTCTAAATGCCGGGGCTCCTGAACTGACCAATATTCCAATATCGTTGGAATGCTATTTGTGCATTGTATAATACCAGCATTCGTTACGTACCTGAGCCATGTGATTGTTTGTCTGGTTGTATGTCTTTATATTAAAAATTGAAAATACAGTACAGCTATGAGATCGAGGATTTAATCGAAACTCATCTTTGCAAACTGTGTGCGATACTCCGATCGCGCGTGATACGGGATGTGTATGTCCTCATGAAGGATTATTGGTCGGCGACTCCCCTTAGTACTAGTTAGTACCAGGGTCAACAGGGTGACACGAAGACGTCAGTCTTTAATCGAGCTATGCACGGAAACTATAAACTTTTAAGAGGGGGACAAAATCTGACTGCTATGGGACGCAAACTCTGACGGCTATGGAACGCAAAATATCACGGCTGTGGAACGCACCAGCTTTTCATATACCTGGTATATACATAGTCGTATTAGTCTTATTCCCGGTGAGGGGACGGGCGGGGAGGGAGGGGGGAGGTTGTAGGTAGTTTTTAGATCGCATAATGCGTAGGGCTGCTGCACGTTTGGTGTTGGACCTACGGAAACGACGGGGATCAGGTGGGTTTAGGCAGTTTTGCAGACCGCATAATGAATAGGTCTACTGAGTCTGTAGGTGGTTTATCTATCGCATAATGAACAGGGCTGCTGCACGTATGGTGCTGGACCTAAGGAGAGGACGGGGATCAGGTGGGTGTGGGCAGTGGTTTAGACCGCATGGTGAATAGGGTCTACTGCTCGTATTGTGCGGGACCTAAAGAGACGATGGGAATCAGGTACATAGCGGTGTTTTATGTGAAAATTGACGCGGGCTACGATAGAGGTAGCACATTTTGACAGAAACGTTTTCTGAATGACGGGGCTCCTTAACCCAAACTCGTCGGAATTTCGTTTCTTTTTGCAATAATTTTCGTTTTATACCTAGGCGTTGGGATTGTTTATCGGGTTCGTAGCACTTTTATTCTTTCTCTAAATCAGTTTTTGGGAGATGTATAGAGCTCCTCAAGTGAGGAGCCTCACAAAAAAAAAAGGGCGCACCTCTACTGTGGCATCCGTCTATTATTACGGAGGACCATAGTAATGAGGACCTACGATACACACAAAAACCTATATATTCCACTGTATTTACTAACCAATTTTGGTCCTGTTTACTATGGTCCCCCGTAATAGTGGTTTTAATAGTTTCGTTGCGAGTGCTATCACGGGGGTACATAGTAATTAGGACCAGACATAGTTAGTAAAAATAGGGGAATATACAGGTTTTTGTGTGTATCGTAGGTCCTGATTACCATGGTCATCCGTAATAGTCAATGATATTCATTTCTTACTGTTTTTGTTTCTGAACGTGTCACACCAGGGTTTACACCAGGACGATTTTATGCACGGAACCTATACAACCTTTTTCTGCGTGTGGACAACCTGGTGTTTTATGTGAATGTTGAGGAGGTTTTACGATTTCGTTTCGAGTACTAGTTCATGGTGTTCACTCCGTATTGTTGTTTCTGAACGTATCCGACTAGGGTTTGCACCAGGGTGATTTGGTGTACGGCAACTATACAACCAGTTTTTCACGGAACACCCGACGGCTGTGGAAATTATATGGTCTTTTGACAATATATTGTTGGGAAGGTTCTTTTGGG
>JAYJMJ010266339.1:0-13578 GCA_036873875.1 Laminaria ephemera | reverse complement strand
TTTCTGAGACACCAACTGCCGAGAGCGCTTCATAGCGTGGGTAAGCACAATTCGACGCGAGTCGACGAGGGAAGGAAGTGTTGAATTCTTTTCGCGATAAACATGAAGGCGCGTACCGTAGTGGGGAGGGGGGAGAAGAGCCTGATATGTAAGTAACCCCGGATCTGAGTTAGGACTAGGTAGGGAGAAGGAGAAAGAAAAAGTGCGAAGATAATAGATCGGATGGCATGAGCAAAAACAAAAGGAAAAAGAAAAAGAAGAAACTGAAAAGGCGTACGTACTCGTACTCGTACGTACCTGTAGTACGTATAGGGGCGCTGTTTTTGCCTACTGGTATGCCTGGTATATGATACGAGACTCGTACGAGATACAAGGCGCTTCGCTCACGAAGGAAAAATAGAATAAATTATGTCTGAAGCGGATAGGGAGAGATCCAGGATTGATTGTAGATGCAAACTGTCGACTTGACAATGCCAAGAGCCCCGCCGCCATGTTCCAGGAAAACAACCCGGACGCCACATGCATGCATGAGTATACCATATGTTGTACCCGGTATCTTGCTGTAGTACTTGCAATGTATATGTATGTCTCAAGGTTTGTGACTAGAGCTTTTTATGTCCCTCTAGAATGATGACGAATCGGTACGGACGCTGATTGTGCTGGATGTCGACGGGAGGAAAAAGTAGTTTTTTTTAAAATAAAAAAACACACACGTAGCAGCAGTGTGGTTGAAGCGTCAGCAAAGAGACTGCTGTTTTTGGACACGTCACTCACACCTTAACTTATCATATTCAAGCCTAAAAATGGTATATTACGTATAGACGGCGGTCCGTTACAGGGCTGAGTGTCAGCTGTACTTGGAAAAAATAAGAATTGAATACCTGGTATTACGGAGTTGTTGGTTGTTGGTGGCGTATAACGCAATATTCAAAGAGCAACAACAAAGAGGAGAAAAGGGAAAATATACGAAAGATTCGCACGTACCGCTTTTTGCAGGGCCGATTTCATGCTGGTCTGTTGTGCTTGCGGTACGTAGGTTACATGCTGTGGCTGTCGGAGCTTCGTGCCTTCGATTGTGCGTGCGCGAAAGAAGCAGGTTCAAAAACAAATACCGAGTAAATAAAAAGGTAAAAAGCAAAAAATAAGAAGAAAAAAGTAGTCCCAGGATCGTTCCGGCCCGTCACAGGACCGGGTGGCAGCTGTTAAACAGTTGTACTTGGAAACAATCAGAATTACTAGTTGTTGGTTGTTGGTGGCTTATATCATAACGCAATAACATTCAAAGAGCAACAACAACGAGAGGAGAAAAGGAAATTTTTTAATCTAGAAAATACTCGTACTACATGATGGCTCTCGGCAACACTTCTTTTGCTCTTGTCCTCTTGCTTGTCGTTTGCGTTGTCGCACTCTGGTTGTCGACACGAACATGCTGCTCTAGTATGAATTTTGCTGCTGCTCGGTGCAGGGTCGATTTCATGCTGGTCTCTTGTGCTTGTGGTACGTGGATTATATACTATGGTTATCGGAGCTTCGTTTGTGCCTTCGAGGTGTGCATGCGCGAAAGAAGCAGGTTAAAAAAAAAAGGAAGCAAAAAGAAGAGAAAAGAGGGAAAAAAAACAGTTCCAGGATCGTTCTTGAAAAATCAATCCTCCCGTCGGTAATTTTGAGCTGAGGATGGCCGAGAGGTGGGAGAATATGCGGACGGCAACCTTCGACACAGCCAAGGTTTCAGAAGTTAAGTCTATTATATTTTAATCGTATACCTGGTACCTGGTACCCTGGTATGTGATACGATATACCAGGTATAATATTTTTTAAGTGATCTGCTTTGCTGCTTGATTGTCCACAGCATCGTCGTGTGGTTAAACGGGCATACACAACTGACATGGACTTGGTAATTGAGCGTAGTCTTCCCGTTCTACGGCCAAGCTAGACGTGCCGTCATGTATTATATGAGTGTTCAGGAGATGGTTTCGCGGGTTTTCCGACAGTGGCGTACAGGACAAATGAATGCTGCGTGGCAAGTCCAGCGTCGAGAGCCCGAAAGAGCCCTCTCTTCCCCTCGTCCTTCTTCAGGCAGCGTTCATACAGCCAAACCTGCAGATCCCACGGCTCTTCGCGGCCGTCTGGTCCTCCACCTTCGAGCGAGCTCATAGCTCCTTTTTTATAAAAACTTAAAAAAATACACTAATCTACAGCCGTGAGATCTAGGATTTCGTCGAAACTCATCTTTGCAAGCTGTGTGTGATACTCCGATGGCGCGTGTTACGGGTTTTGTATGTCCTCATGAAGGATATAGGTCGGCGACTCCCCTTAGTACTAGTTAGCACCAGGGTCAACAGCAGTGTGTTTGTACCACTCACTGCCGAGCTGAAGTCGCCGCAACAACGCCACCAGGCCCAGCTGTGGCCTAGAGCTTAGAGGTCGCCGCCTCACAACAGCATTATTATTGTATGATGGAAGGTTTTATATCAAGCAGGGGGGGACGGCTCTCTACCGTCCCCTGGTTTCAACTATATATAGTTTTGTTCAGGGTAGAGGGACGGGACGGTGTCAGGTACCCCCCGCCCCTGTTGGGACCTCCAAAGTTGAACAATTCGGCGTGACGTGTCGACAAATATTTTTGCGGGCGCCCTCGACTGAGCCACAAATTCTGCGCTGACTGAGTAGCGAAATGGTAATTCTATATAACGAACAGCCTTTCCGTCGACGCGCTCGACTGAGTCTGAATCAGTCTCATCGACGAGCACGTCCGCTCCGAAATTCGTTGAAGGGAGTTTACCATCTTGCGTTTTGTAAAATACGGCTATATCACACGGACGGTACGCCGAGCCAACAAAAACCAACCCAGACTATAAGTAAAACCAGTTCTGAAATTCATCCCAGGAGGGGGTGTTTTCTTGCGTGTTGTACGGGTCGTCTTCCAGGCAGCGATGATGGGGTTCGGAGGCAGGGCGATATAGAAAAATAATGCTGTTGTGAACACCTAGGGACCATATTTAGTATTTAGACCTTTCGTTGGTCAGCCTGGGGTGGTTGTCGCCCACCCCCTCCCCATTTTACCGTCGTGTTGAATGGGTCGCGCAGCTATTGCTCAGCAGTGGTCTTGATGATATTAAAGATAGGGTAGGTTTTCAGCTTAGACCATACAGTCGTGGCCCTTCAATAGTGCGGTGCCTTGCCAGACGACAGTACCGGCACTTAATGGGGACCCCGCGCTATGCCGGGATGGGGCAGTACGGAAGTACTCTGTAGGACGAGCAAGGTCGTCATAATAAGATCTTATCACCACACTAGACTGGGACACCGCACTAAGGGGTACCGCACTAACGCGGGACAATGGCTGTATCATTACTAAAAAGAAAAGGAAATGGTATGCAGGCACCCCCTCTCCACCTCAACAGTGTGTTTTCCATTAACAGCTCACAACTGCCCTCGTTCCGAGCTCCCCTTACTATCTGGTCGGGCTAATCTTTGGGGGGTGGGTAGTTCAATTCAGCGGGCTAGGTGGGGTCAAGGTACGGCCGTAGACTCACCCCAACCCATAGCTCTCCAAACCCTGCTACCAACGCGGAGCAAAAACGGGGCAATACTGGCCAGAAAACGAAGCTGCGACGCTTTCACATCGAGCGGTAATGTTGTTTTGGGCAACTTCTGAACTGCCGACCACGATCCGAACAGCGGACACTACGGTTGGCTGTCAATTCAGTGGGGGGACCCGGGTCAAGGGTGTCAAGGATAAGACGCATGCGACGACCGTAGAGGTGCACCATTTTGATTCTGAAACTCCTCACTTGAGGAGCTCTCTGTAGCGCTCCCCAAAACGGACCGGGCTAAAAATATAAGTGCTACCCGATGAGCAACCCCACGGCCTGGGCATACAACGAAAACCATTCCAAACAAAGAATGGAATTTCGACGATTTTACCCCTTCGTTCAGAAAGCGTTTCAGCCAAAAGTACTGCAGCTCTATCGTGGCACGCGTTTTAAGTGAAATTGGAGTTAATACGGATTCTAGGTCACGTGAGGCCGACCTGCCCACTTATTGTACATAGTATTCGATGTCCATGTCATCAACACTAACCATAACCACAATTCGACGCGAAGCGACGCGGGAAGGAAGTGCTGAATCATTTTCGCGCTAAAAAATGAAGGCGCGTACCGTAGTGGGGAGGGGGGAGAAGAGCCTGCTAAGTAACCCCGGATCTGAGTTACAAGTGCGAAGATAATAGATGGGACGAGCAAAAACAAAAACGTCCTCAGGGAAAGGTCCGACCAGCCCACCTTTCCCGGGAGGAGTTGTCTGTTGACACGCCATGAAACCGGCTATCCCATGGTTCGAGAAGGTTCCCCGAGCCTTCCTGTCGTGCAGCGTGTGACGACTCCGTCACGCACTGCCCCTAGATATACAAATCTCAAATACAGCAAGTAAGGTGATTTGTCCATGCAAGGCCAAACAGTACATGTGTGCCGAGAGCCCTTTTACCGTGGGTGGGTACATTTCGACGCGAGCCGACGAGGGAAGATAGACCTGAATTATTTTCGCGACAAAAAATATGGCACGTACCGTAGTGCGGAGGGGGGAGAAGTGCCTACTGCTTCGTGGCCCCGAGTCTGAGTGACGACTCGGGATGGAGAAGGAGAAAGAAAAAGTGCGAAGGTAAGCGATGGGATAAGCAAAAACAATAAAAAAAAAACAAACTGTGTTCCGATACCGAAGGTATCGGATGGTCTTCTGACTCTTTAGTGCGAGTGAACAAGGAACTTCTAAAGGTTTTGATAAGTTTCGTGTCGAGGTACGCATCATTTTGGAGATTAGGCATGCTTCTGGATGATAACCGATGGCGAAAAATGTCGAAAAACGTTTTTACCGCCACACGCGACCACTCCCCAACCCAAGCCTGAACACATCGAACGAGGAATTGCCCTATCTGGTGCCTGGCTATAGGTCTACCAGGACCTAGGTGCACAGCAGCTGGACAGAAACACCGGTCCTCGAGGTGAACATACCCTAACCGCTACTTCGGAAGGATTACTATCTCAATTGAAATTCGTGTTTTGTTTTTATTTGGGACGTTTTCCCTTCATACAGCTTCATGGCAGGTCTGTTTCCAGACAGGACTCAGTCGTTGTCGTGGCACAGAGTAGGGGGCTCTAGGCTGTGACGATGTATGAGTGCCACTACCCCGAAGAGTGCCGGTAGCATATCTTGGCGCTATTACAACTCTCTATAATATCATCGCTATCCCCGACGGTGCCGGTGTCCTGAATAGTGCCGGTATATATTTGGATTGCACATACCGGCACTATTTGGAGCCCCCTATGGTTATCTTTGACCCTGCCTGTAGAAGGCGAACTGGTGGGCTTCCTTTTTCAGATCTCGGCGGGGTTCGTGCCATTGGACAACCACGAAGAAAAGCTGTGGAGCGAGAGTTTTTTTGCGTCGGTGATTCTGCCAATTCCAGCCTCCGTGTAGCATGTTCTTGTTTCCGACCCTGTTTATTGTTCGATCGTTGTTGTAATGTTGCTGTTGCTGCTGTTGATATCAAATTAACAATTTACCCCCATAATCAAGTCCGTGGTCACAGGACAGGCTCCAGGCTTTCTGGAGTGGAAGAATACCCCAGGAAAAAGCAAATCAAACCAAAAGTGGTACGCGCATATATCATACGTAGCTGAAGTAAGTCGTACATCCTCCAAACAATACCTAAAAGTGAAATCGGAAGTCAGCGTACGTACGTATCATTCATACTGGTACGTACGTTCGAGATTCGCAACTGAAACCGACTCGTACAACGCATGCCACCAAATATGTGTGTGTGTGTTCTTCACAATTAAACAGATATTTCACCCATCTAAATCGCACTCTCCCTCTGGATATATAAATATCAAATACAGTAAATAAGGCGATGGGGCTATGAAAGGCCAAGCTGTACCGTGTGCGCCGAGAGCGCTTTAAAGCGTGGTTAAGCACAATTCGACGCGAGTCGACGAGGAGAGAAAGTGCTGAGTTATTCTCGCGATAAAATTTGTGGCACGTACCGCAGCGGAGGGGGGGGAGGGGGAGGGCCTGCCGTGTGGCCCCGGATCCGAGATACGACTCGGGAGAGAGGAGGAGAAGAGAAAGTGCGAATATTATAGATGATAGATGGGATATGCAAAAAACCACGTACCGCAGTGGAGGGGGGGGGGGGGGAGGGCCTACCTTGTGGCCCCGGATCTGAGTTACGACTCGGGAGGGAGGAGAAGAGAAAGTGCGAAGATTACAGATGATAGATGGGATATGCAAAAAAATAGAATAAAACAGTATGTGTTCCGAGACCGAACGTATCAGTCAGGTAGTCTTCCCACTCTTTGGTGCGAGTGGACCAAGAAATTTCAAAAGGTTTTGATATGTTTTGTATTGAGTTACGCATCATTTCGGACACCAGGCATGCTTCTGGACGAGAACCGATGCCGAAAAATGACGCAAAGTGTTTTACGGCCAAACGCGACCACTCCCCAACCCAAGCCTGAACACATGGAACAAGGAATTGCATCATCTGGTCCCTGACAACCGGTCTACCTGGACCAACGTGCACAGCAGATTGACAGAAACGCCGGAGCTCGATGTGAACATACCCTAACCGCTACTTCGGAAGGATTACTGTTTGAATTGAAGTTGTTGGGGTTTTTTTTGGACGCTTTCCCTTCCTACAGCTTGATGGCATGATTTTCTCCAGACAGGATTCAGCCGTTGTCGTAGTACAGTAGGAGGCTCTCGGTAGTACCGTTTGAATAGTGCCACTACTGACGCATGCAACGATAGAGGTGCATCAGCTTTTTTCTGAGTCTCATCACTTGAGGAGCTCTATACTTCACCCACTAAACGGATTTTGTGTAAACTAAAAGTGCAACCCGATGAACAAACCCATGGCTTAGGTATCCAAAAAGTTCAGATGGCAAAACAAGATTGACATCCCGACGGTTTTGGGTTAAGGAGAGCCCCATCATTCAGAAACAAAAACGCCAAAAAGGGCTACCTCTATCGTAGCATGCGTCTACTCCGTATAGTGCCGGTAGCATATTATGGCGCTATTAGAACTCTCTATAATAGTATCGCTGTCCCCAACGGTGCCGGTGTCCTCAACAGTCCTGGTTTATTTGGATGGCACACACCGGCACTATTGGGAGCCCCCAATGGCTATCTTTGACCGTGCCAGTAGAAGGCGAAATGGCGGGCTTCGTTTGACGGATCTCTGCGGGGTTCGTGCCATCGTATGTGCACGAAGAAAGGCTGTGGAGCGAGAGTTTTTTGTGCGGTGATTCTGCCAATTCCAGCCCCGGTAAAAAATGTGCTTGTTTTCAACCCGGCTTATTATTCTCGGTCGTTGTGATGTTGCTGTTGCTGTTGTTGATATCACGTTAACCATGTAACTCTCATAATCGAGTCCGTGGTCACAGGACCGGTTCCAGTCAATCTGGACCTGAAGAATACCCCAGGAAAAAAGTAAAACGAACCGTAAAAGTGGTACGCGCATATATCATAGCTAAAGCAAGTCGTGCATCGGCCAAAAAATACATGGAAGTGAAATCGGAAGTCAGCGTACGTACGTATGAGGCCCACACTGGTACATACGTACGTTCCAAGACTCGCAACTGAAACCATCAGATTGCATGCCACCAAAACAAAACAATGTACAAATCCGAGGAGAATTGTTTTTTTAAGGAAGACAGAAAGAAATACGAGGGAAACTGAAACCGAAGCAGGAAGGTACTGCGTACGTAAGAAATTACGTAGACTCGCCAGCAGGGGGGGTGTAGGGTGGTAAAGGCAAACCACACAACGCTACGAAAGAACAAAGCACGCATCCGAAACATAAAGCAAATCAACTAAAATGTAACCACGTATTACACGTACAGTAGCAAGTGAACAACATACGTGAGCTCGCCAGCAGGGCGGTGCGGCAAAAAATCACTACCAACCGACCGGCCGGCGCTATCAACACGCATGTGTACGAATGACCTGAGGCAAATGAAAAAGGAAAAAAAGAAATACAAGAAAATAAAGCAAGGAATGGAAAGGAAAGGAAAAACACCATAATAGCAGATCCTAGGAACTGACCTAGACAGGCATTGAGCACATAGAAGGCATCAAGTGTATAAAAAGCACTGGAGAAAACGGCAAGGCCAAGAAGTCCCCCCCGTCACGTATTTGTGTCAACGGTGGGTGAAGCGGCCGCGGCTTTCATGTTTCGCTCAGCAGCTTTATAGCTCTCCGCGTCATGCCATTTCCGCATTAATACCTCTGCCTCCTCCTCAACCCATCGAATCCATCTGCCGGCCTTCTGTGCAGCCTTTCGTCACCCTTCGAACTTCATTCTAAATATCGCCATGTCTTCCTCGAGGGCACCATCCAATCCTTCTATTTTCCCCCGGAGTAGCCGTTACGCCCAACCAATTCCCCAAAAAAAACTATCTTCGGCCGACGCTCCTCTCCCATACGTGCCACGAATCCCGCGAACAAAATCCCCCGTGTCGGCACCGTCGCCTCAATGCCCTCAGATTCTGTCTTGGCAAGCGTGTTGGCGTACGAGAAGGTGTGGTCGTCACAATTCAATTTCCGCCAGCCGAGGCATCGGAGATGCATGGAGTGGTGAACCTGCCGTAACCTGTCGTAGTCAGGCTTGTTCGGGCTCCACGTCACGCACCCGTAGCGTTGCGCCTCGATCACCTCGCCTTCAAGCATTCGCACCTTCAGCCGCAGGCGCACACCTGGGCGGTCAAAAATTTCCATCTTGTACCGCTGGACGCACGTCCAGGCCCTGTGAAGACGCCGGGATATCTCGACGCCGAGCTCTCTATCTGCGCTGACAGACCCGCCCAAGTGCACAAATTCGATCGTTTGTTTGTGTACCTGGCCGGCTGCAGTGACAATGAACGACACTTTCCCCCCATCGTTCGTCTGCCGGCACATTATCAGTGTTGGCCTCCGAGTCGGTGAGCCCGAACGCCGAGCACGCAGTCACAATTTCCGTCATCATCCTCTCCAGCCCTCCTGGAGATCGCGCGATACGATGCCCGCATCGTCAGCGTACAGCTTGCCCCACGACGCTTGCGGCTCCTTCGCCTCCTTCTTTTCCTCCTCCCCCACTCGCCCGTCGACATTGCCCGCCCGTGCCTCGCCCTTCTTCTCCCCCTTGGCCTTCTTTCGTTGGCGTCGCACCATGTTGTCCATGATGGCTGTATCAAGAAAGGAAACGTTTCTCGGCCACGCGCAGTACCGCCGTAAAAAGCATGTTGAACAGCAGTGGCGCGAGCACGCACCCTTGCCGAAGACCAGGCTCCACGTCGAACATATTCGACAACTCCCCATCATCCAAACGCACACACGCTTGCATGGCATGTGCCTTTGGCGGATGACGGCGAGCATTCTCAGTGGCACGCCAAAACGAGCGAGGACAGCCCATATAAGGGTTCGATCGACGGAATCATATGCTTTGGTGAGGTCGATAAAGCACATGTACGGGGGAGTGTCCTTCCTCCGCGCCTGTTCGCGCAGGCGTCATACCACGAACATCATGTCAACCGTCGAGCGCTGGGGTCTAAGCCCACACGTTTCCTCCAGCAAGATGGTGTCGCGTTCGCAGTAGTCACTAAGTTGATTCGCGAATACGTTGAGCAGTATTTTGCCGGCGTGGGCCACGAGGGTGAAGGCACGATAGTTGCGGCACTCCGTCTGGTCATTCTTCTTGTGAAGCCCCTTGATCGTTGCACATTTTCCATTGTTGCGGCACATCACCTCCCCTCCACACAGCGACGATGATCTCGTGGAATTTTCCGAACGTGTCCGATTCTGCTTCGTCGGCCAAGACCTTGCGAAGTTCGGCCAGGCATCAGGCCCGACCGCCGTGCGGTTCGCCATCGCACGGATCGCTTCTTCTACTTTCCTACCTAGACGGGACATCGTCCAGCGGGCTGCACGGGGGCCACGTCTTGAGCTCGCCCACAATGATCGGGTCAAAGGTCGGCGACTTGGTGTTTAGCAGGTTTTGATACCACGTCACTCAACGCTCCCGGAAGAGGGCATTGTCCCGCACCAATCGACCTTCCTCGTCCTTGATGTACTGCGAGTTAAACGTCCTCTTCCCTTCCACGTCCGTCCCCTTGAGGCACTTGTAGAAGGAAAACTGATCGTCTTCTCGAATACGCCCTTCGAGTTGGCTCACGTACTCTTCGAAGAACCTCTGTACAGCTTCCGCCCGCACACGTTCAAGCTGCTTGCTAGTCAACTTCAAGGCTCGCTGGAATCTACGATCGTTTGGACAAGAACGAAGCTGTTTCCTCGCGTCTTCCCTTGTCTGTCATCTCGTAAGAAACTCTGCTTTCGTCTCCCTGGTTGCTCACCAACCACTCTGTACTTGCTTGCGCCTAATAGAAGGCGACATATCCGCCGCAGTCGACAGTAGGGTCTCGAGTAGCGCTGCCGTCATGTCATCAACGCTACGAGTAGTAGTGCCGAGCAGAGCGAAACCAAGCTGGGCGGTTATCGCTTTCTTGAGGTCCGCTCGGAGATCCGGGTCCGCGATTAACCTTGGTAGATCAATAGCCCGCCGGTCCTTGCTGACTCTTTTTCGTGGATTCGGTGCAACGCGGCCCAAGAGGCGAACATTTCCAAAGACGAGATTGTGGTTCGACTCAGCGTCTGTCTTGGGTAGGGTCCGCACAGTAGTATCACGTACCCTGCCAGTCGTCAATCGTCTTGCCGTGTCAGGATGTAATCGAGTCGGTACTGGGCCTTCCCTCGGTGTCGGCTTTGAGGCGTGTTCGATTTACCGCGAGCAGTGGTAGCATAGTACGTGTTGAGGAGAGCGAGCTTGTTGTCTTGTTGAGTGGAGCAATAGTCGCTCTCCGTCAATGTTCAGTTCATCACGCCCGTATGCACCCAGCACCTTGCGGTCGGTCTACCCGATCCCACGCAAGCCGGTTCGAGCGTTGGCGTCCATCAGGACAAGGGGGTGGTCCACACTGGGAACCCCCTTCACCACCTCGTCAAGTGAATTCCAAAAGCGGTCTTTCTCGCTGCTGCTTTTATCAAGAGTGGGAGCATAGCCTACAACAAACGACACACCGTTGGATTTCCCTTCGTCAATCTAGCACTGACGCACTCGACTGCGATGTCATCCTTATCCATCCCTACCCCGATATACACTTGCCCTACACCGTGGTTCTCCTTCTTCTCGCGCTTGCCTCCGTCTGCTCCCGAGCAATACACAATGTATCCCGCTGCCGTAAAAACGCTTTATCCATCTCGCCTCACCTCTTGCAGTCCTATGACGTCACAGCCTACATCCTCGCAAGTCTTCAGGACCACCTTTGCGTGGCCTATGCCGTACGTGCATTTGAAAGCGAGCGTGTGAACGTTGAATGTACCCGCGACGAGATCCCCTACTCTGGGCCTAGCACTTGCATCTGCGCGTAGCTTCCAAGCCGCCCTCTGATTCCTCCTACGTCTCCTCTTTTTTCGAGACTCGAGTTTCCTCCCTTCAACACTCCGTTTATCCAAGACAGGGTATTTCCCCCGCCCCGTCTTCCAAGGCCCAGCCCGGTTATTGCCAAAATTCCAGCGTGAAGGGGGTAGCAGCCGCGACTCGCCACGCCCATCTCCTTCCCGAATTTTGTGCTTACTCGTTCGAGTTGGAGCCTCTCTTCTCCGTTCGCTACGACCCCCACGTTTCCGTGGCGGTGTCACGACACTGCGTCCGCAGGCAAGACTACCGCATTGAAAAACTCCGCAAAGAAAAGTTCTTCCGTGTCGCTACCTATCAATCCCGGATCAGCGCTAGTTCAGCGCGCGAGCAAGGTCGGCGCCACACTCCTCATAGGCTCTGGTACGTGTTGAGGGAGCCGCAGGCCGGAGCACTACCCCGGCCGGTGGGCATAAAAACAAACTCGATAATACCCGACAAACAATCCGCAATCCGATATTTGTCGGACCGGATCGAATGAGTAAAAATCCTCTGATACGATGAATGATATATATGCGAGGCGGAAATACGGAAATACAGGTCTTGGTATGATACTCTGCCGAGCGAACACCCGTGCTTTTTCATCTGACCTCTCAAGTCGAACTGTTTCCATTCTGAGATCCTCTCAACAGGTGGGGAGAGGAACAGTACAGCAGTACAGTGACATGCCCTCCCTGTTACAAGCAAGGCGTTCTTATTGGATGTCAGGACCGTTCTGTTTTTATATATTCGATTACCGATACCATTTTCGATTTATCGGAATTTCCGATACGATATGAAACACTCGAATTATATATGATACCGAAAGGGGCGGTATACCAGAGGTATCATACAGCTAACTGCTAACGGTGTGTGTTTGGTTTCATATTGACCACATTCACCTGACATTTCGTTAGTATCACCCATCTACATCCAGCACAACCAGTGTCCGTGCCCATGCCTCCTTCTAGAGAGATAAGTTCTGTGGTCACAGACCACTAGACAGATCGACAATGCAAGTGCAGTAAGGTATTTTTGACAATGCAACGCCAAATCCACAATGAATACGAAAGCGAAACACGATTACGGAGGACCAGAGTAATCAGGACCCACCCTATACACAAAAACCTAAATATTCTACTTTTTTTACTAACCATATTTGGTCCTCATTACTAGATTACTACGGTCCTCCGTAATAGCAAGCGAGCACACAAGACAACTTGCATATATAGAAGAAAGGTAAGAAGATAAAAACCGAAAAACAAAATTGAAAAAAGAATGAGAGAAAATGAAGGCAGGGGGCGTACTCATTTGTTTCTTGCCTTAGTCATTTGACCATTGACCACGCATCTCTTTCGAGATGGAGCACCGTTCCTACTCCTAATAGAGACACCTCCAACATTTGGGCGCTCATCACGATTTTTTCAAATAGTACGTAGAAACGTATTACATATCTTATCCCGTACGTGTTTTGCCGTCTGTGGCCACCATCTATCGCCTAGGATAGCTATAATTTTCTCTCTACTCTCTAGTGAACCAAACTTATCCATGTCACAATCGTCTATTGTCCTCATCTCCTCCTCTAATACATCTCGTTCCTCCTTGTGCATTACACATTTTTCCACTTTGCGAGTTCTACTCTCTTTGCTCTACCACAAGGGCACATATGTGGACCGTCTTCCTCCTCCTCCCGGCCACTGGTATACCTCTTCCAGAACGCAAGGGGAGGGGGGGGGTGAATGAATACCCGGAAAAAAATAATATTGAGCCAACCAAAACCACGACAACGCAAACGAAAAACTAAGTTTAACAGACAGCCATCAACGAAGCAGACATGATTCTGTATATGAATACCACGCACCTGTATTATATCTCTGCTTCACCAAGTGTGTCGTGATATCCGTGCCAAGTTGTATCCGAGCTGACTCAGGTTCCTTTCTTTCTCCTACCCCTGCCATGAACACGGTGAAACGTTCCTCTGTAGTCACGAAACAGGGTGCTAATTGGGAATAAGGCGTTTCCTGATGTCGTGCCCATCATGGGGGCGTGCCTCCAGCGAAGACGAAGTGCGCTTGCTAGTCGGCCCGGCTGCC
>JAYJMJ010266320.1:0-13579 GCA_036873875.1 Laminaria ephemera | reverse complement strand
GCAGCGCGAGGTGCGCTCTCACTACACTCTAACTCACACACTCTCACCACCCCACTCACCGCACCATCAACATTAATAGCACATCGCACCTCTAAAGGTACCGGTATGTTGGTATTTTACAGCACGCGACTGGCCACCCAATCGGTGTATTTTCCGAGAAGATTTGGAAATACTTTCATTTAAAAAAAATCCATCCGGACGAACTTCATACTTTTAAACGGACATCCAATTAGCAAATTTGCTGGCGCAAACACAACAGTAGAGAAAATACTATAGCAAATAGAATAGAGGAAACAAAGAACCTTGGGACACCCGGGAATGTTCTGCAAAGAACTCGAAGAAAAGAAAGCAAACAATTGTTTTTTCGGCAATTAGGGGCTGAGGATGGCTTGAGGGTTGAGAGTATATGCCGAGGGAAGCAACGACATGGGGAGGACAAAAATATACAGTTTTATTATGTTACGTACGTAGGATCTGCATTTTCCGAGAGCATTTTGAATATTTATTCGCTTTCCAAAGGGCCTTTTCGAAACCAGGTTCACTCCCTCTCCTCCCCTTCGGTGTACGAGCAGCCCTTGCTCGCCTCCAGCTCGCCGAACACCAGCATTACTTCTGTGTAGGGTCCGCGTGGCGTAGTGCACACTGACACGAAAAAAAACGACCAGTCAGTACTGGTGCAACTACGGTGCTGCTGTGCTGTCTGCATCAGCTGGCTTTGGATGGGGGATACCCTACTAAGATATGGGTATGACATACTTGTAGGAGTACACCATTTATACGCACTGCTGCACTGTACTGGTACGTAGGTATCATGCGGGTACTACGTACCAGGTACTACATGTGATACCTCGTCATCGCCCTGTGTGTATATAAAGTGTGTATATACTCCACGTTCGGCCTATTGGAGTGCCGGCGGCCATCCTTGCCAAATGCAGTTATGATGGATATTTCACACGGTCTGAAAAATCCTTACTACTGCCACTCTTCTAGTAAATTACCAGTGACACACCGAATATCTTACCTCGTTAGGAGCCAAACCTTTTGAGACATACGGTTGCGTGAGCTACTCGTTTGTGCGATGTGCTACAGATCTTAACGGACTAAATTCGAGCAAAAAAGGTCGTTCAACCGTCACCGAACTGCAGTCGTGGTCTCCCATTAGTGCGGTGCCTTGCCAGAAGGGACGACCCCGAAATGTATGTTTTTTTTCACCACATAAAGTAGGCCCCCCGCGAGACAACAGCTGTACTCTTTTATCTCTCGCAAACCCACACCGCACAATTTCCGAAGGCCCCCACCACGTACCAAATTTCTTGTCTCAACAACGCTGCACAATTATAATAGTCCTACCAATTACAAATTCGCGTTATACGCATCTGTTAATAGGCAAAAAACAGGCAATACAAGACACAATGCTACGGTAAGGGTGCAGGTAATGTTTGTGAGGCTCCTCACTTAAGGACCCCCGTACCTTAACCTAAACCTGACTGTGATAAACAAAGAAATATGCAACCCCACAAACAACACTACGACCTAAGAAAACTATTGAACAAGACAGGAATACCCCCATTATCACGACCGAGCATTGGCCACCCGCGTGGGTGGCTCTGTACCTCTCTCAAAAACGATTCCGAAACTTTTTTGTTGACGCTGCGGAACCGAAACATGAATGTACGCGATGCATATTGCGAAGCCAACAAACCAAAAAATAATAAGAGATCCTGTTTTCACTATTAAGTCACTAGAGTGAACGGCTCTGCATCTCAGCAGCTCAAACCCACGAGCGCTACAAAAAATCCATGTCAATGCGCATAGCGAAACAAACAAACGCGCGTAAGATTACGACTTGCACTTACATAGGGTAGCGCCTCGTATCAGGGCCCCTTAGCGGATGAAACATTCGGCCTCAACACGCGTGCTACGGTAGAGGGTGCACTATTTAGAACCAATTTTCGTTGTATACCTACTGAAGGCCATGGGATTGTTCATCTGGTAGCCCTTTTCTTTTCCTCAAATCCGTTTTTGGATGAAGTAAGGAGCCTCAGAAACGAAGTGGGCCACCTCTGCCGTAGCATGTGTCTTAATAGTGTCCCCCCTACCCCAGCTTAGGTAAAGATGGCCAACAACACGGGTAGCCATCACCAGCGCGAGCCCCAAAAGCCCCCCCCTACCTACCGTAACCATGGTCACAACGCAAATGGCATGCTGGCGACATTGGGCAGTTCCTCCGTTAAAGGCCCCATCAGTCCGACAAACAAGTCGCCAAATATTGAGTGTAAATACGAGCTCCAGCGATACCATGGTCTCATCCCTTACATTTTCGCGCTACACCAAACTCCATGTACGGGAAAAACTACGCTATGCAATGGCCCTACCCCTACCCCTTAGTTGGCACGACCGGAACCCGCTATACTAGTACCAGTATCGGTGTTGTACCTTGGAGCGCCGGTGTCCGGTATACTGACGGTGTAGTTGGCGGGCACATACTGGAACTACAGGGATACCAACACACCAAACGCCATGCAGGACAAACGCCAGGCAACTCATCACGAAGTGGACTGTTTTTGCACAGGACACGCCCCTCACATTGTTGTCTGTGTCCCATGATCCGGTTACACCGCACTTCAATTATCCGACCAAGCAGGCAATAGGCCGACGAATATAGGCGGCTGTTTAGAATACGCCATACATCAGTTATCTCTCCATAGTGCCGGTTGCCCACTATTATGCCTGTGAAATCGCTTGGTACAGATAATAACAAAGCAGTGCCGGTTGCCGTTATAGTGCCGGTATTCCGGCTGGCACCCCCCGGCGCAATAGAAGGACCACATACTGTATCTTGTTCCACCGCACCGTAAATACCCGCCCCAGGTAAGAGGATTGACCAACTAATAGACACGACGGTTTGGAATACGGCACGCCATGTTCTGATCTCGTGAGGAGACAACTTCTCGGCATCTCGAGCCCCATAGATCCACCGCGGCATCGTACACCTGCAAATATAGACGGCGGAAAGCAAATATTAGGTCGCTTGCTTTCAGTGCTTTTGGTTGGGAAAAATAACTGGCCACTTACACATAATGCCCGTTCGTTGCGCCCCATAATGTGCGTTGGTGTTTAGATGTGCGTATTGGACTTCCTGCCTGTTGACTAGTTGTTGAAGACATCTATAATCCCCCCCTGCTGGGGTTGGCGTCGGCTACCGTCTTTTTGTCTCATTTTTATTTTTGGCGGTAACCGAGATTGTGGTGTAGTTAAATCATATTGAGCGTATTGTGCGAAGTGGAGATTTGTACACTTATGCGGAGTGGAGAACCTTAACTCCGCGCAAGGGGGATGATATCACGTAGTGTGCACACGGTAAGGCACCCACGATGCAGTTACATAGTATCCCCATTTCTATCACCAGAAAACAAATGCATTCATTCGAAGCTGTCATCCATATGCAAGAAAGTACGCACACGGTGCTAAAATCCGCCTCACAAGTGGTTCTTAGTATGATGGAGCTCACCATTTATATGACTCACCGAACATCTCACGGCGCTTCAAGCTTGCACGCAATGGCTGCTTGGTCGGTGAAAACCCGATGTGCTCCGTCCCGGCATTTTAGGGATTCGAAGGTCTATGGTCTTAAAAGACTGCGGCTACGCAAATGAGTACACCCCCCCCTTCAGAATGACTGGGGCGTGTGGTGTGACGATGCGGTAGCTCTTGGCGAGGCTTACATTTGGGTAAGGGGACAGGGTTGAGACGCATGCTTCGGCACAGGGACGCCATTTTGTTTCTGAGGCTCCTCACGTGAGCTCAATACCCCACAAAGAATAGGTTTGGAGAAAATTACTTTTTTCCCCGATGGACAATCCCACGAACTAGGTATACAACGAAACATGTTGCCTAAAAATAACGAAATTCCGACGATTTTGGTTCAAGGAGCCGCGTCATTAAGAAACCGTTTCAGCCAAAAAACGCTACCTCTATCGCAGCACGCGTCTTGAACTAGTATGAAAACCAAGCACAGCATAGATTTTCTGTACCAGAAAAATATTGCATTCCGCTGACCAGGACCCGGTAGAGTTTGAAACTGCAAAAAAATACCCGTATTAAACTCACATACACCACACTTCAAACTTGTTTCTCGATAGGTTTGGTTTCGGCAATTAATAAACACAACGGTGGCAAAGATTTCCGACCAAGCGCGGAACTAAAACAATGTCCCGGCGACTCTGGTAACATGTAGGGGCGTGTTGCCTACCACTAAAGGTGAAGAACAGATTAACTGAACTCTCTCACGAGATCAGAATCGAGGTCGCTCAGGTGTTCCCCCATCATTGCATGCGTCGCTAGCACATTTGTAGCTACCCAACAATTAGGAATGCCAATAAACCTACAGCCTGAAGGGAATGATGCCCTACCTGCCACTGAAGGTGAAGAACCGAGGAGTTGAACTCCCTGACGAGGTCAGGGTCGAGGTTGCTCAGGACGGTTCCGGAATGAACTGGAGACCTGGCGAGGTGCAGGTGCACAGTTGAAACATGGTCAAACGAAACAATAATAGCTCCAAGGTTCCCCTTCGGAGGTGGGGTGACGCAAGGCTTATGACTTTCATCTATGATGTTTAAGTGGAAGGAGCGTAGAAAAATAGTATATGGAATGCTTGACAAAAAAATCCCCTGGAAGACGATTTAAGTTTATCGGTATTGGCGGCAGTGACGACGGTGGCAGCAGCATGGATGGCGTGTGTGTGCAAACATGCGACAAAAAATCAAAACGTTTTGCTCCACAGCAGTCCACAGTTTACAAAGGACAGAGTCACAAACGAAAAATCGAGGAGAAAAAAAACATGAAAAATGCTCGGTTGACATCACTCAGAAAAATTCCTGAGCACAACCGCAGCAGCAGCAGTGTTTGTATTTAGTAGAGAAGAGAGCAACACAACAACAACGGAAGTACAGCAGCAGCAGCATCAGCAGCAGCAGCAGTCGCAGCGGCGGCGGAGGCGATGGCGCGACGGTAGAGGCAGCCGCAGTGGTGTCTATCGTGTATGTATGTGTGACAAAAATGAGATCAAACTGCTTTTTTTGGACTATTAGCAAGCACACTAGTACACAGTGAGTACCAGGTACCTGGTACCAGGTATAAAACAATCTAGAAAAACATACATGAAAAACACTCGGGCAGCGCATTTGCTGAGCACAACAGAGGGTTCAAGAGCTCGCAGAAGAAAGGTCAACAACACAGCAGCAGCAACAGCAGCGGCGGCGGCGGCACGCAGCAGCGTACATTTGATCGTGTACCTATTAATAGCAGCATACGCTTGGCTGTGTTTGCGAAGAATGAATCGTCGAAATAAGCCAGCTGGAATCCATCCAATACGTGCGTATGCATGCATAGATAAGACCCAGAGGTGGGCAGGCTCTGAAAATATACCAGTACCACTCAGCATTGCGATGCACAACAACTTCAAAAGGGTTTTTGGACACGCAGCAGGAGAACGAAACAATAGAAGCACCAGGCCGCCACCGCTGCTGCTGTTGTGTTGTTGTTCCCCTGTCTCTCTGCTTTCTGTTCCCAACCTGTACCACCAGGTACCTGGTGTTTATGACGCAAACCTATAGCGGTGAGATAACATGTTGAGCAGCAGCTGGAAAGAAACGAAGGGCAGCAGTTGAAGCTTCTGAAGTCTAAAGCCCAAAAAGAGCGAATGGACCAACAGCAGCTGAAAATTTGAATGTCTGAACAGCCCAAAAGGCGAAAGTTATAACGACCACCGGAAAGGAATCTGTAATTATGTTTAAAGCGTATAATGTAAACAGTGCGTAACGTAGGCCAGCAACGCACAGCACAGCACAACTCAGCAACTGATACAGGTAGGACAGCACTGTATGGCACAGCACACGACAGCGCAGCATCGGTCAGCTCAACACAGCACAGCGTCACAGCACATAAGCGCACAGCACCGCACATCGCAGCAAAGCGCAGTCCGACAACTGCAAGGTATAAGACAGCACCGCACATTGCAGCACGGCACCGCACAGCTGAGTCCGGCATAGGGCAAACTGTGTTTTCGACATGGGGTAAGGCAGAGCTGGGTAAGGGTCCTCGTGCGCCTACCGTACAACCCGCAAGACATCACACCCCGTGACATAAACGTCAAAGCAGATTTTGTTCAAGCCCAGGGGGGCGCACAACACGAAAATAGCAGCGTTAGAGAGATTTCATTATGTCATTCTTTAGACGCGTCGCTCGGTGTTTGCTCTCTCCCTGTTGTCCAGAAAAACATAAATGAAATTCCGTCCGCGGGAGTGTGTTACCTTGCTTGTGATATGGGATCAAGCACAGACCGGTCCTCGTACGGCCATCAACGGCAAAGAAGGGTCCTCGTGCGCCTTTTGACGCCACCCCGTCGAACTCGCTTACACGTTCCCTGCTAATATCACGCACATTTTATTCTTCACTACCTTTATTGGCTAATGTTAAGAACCGTATTTTACGTAGCTAATGTTCTCAACCCAGTTTCAGCCCCTGTTGCTTACGTTCCATTCTGCATGGGATGGTCGACCTTGTAGAGAAGGGAGTGGTATACCCACGGTACTACTGTAATTCATGTTATCAGCTACTGCTACTTTCTTTGTGTTCTGCATTAGATGCCCAAGTACTGACACGTGCTACCACAGGAGTACCACGTTATGGCCAAACTATTTCTAACTAATGGGGTATCCCAACTGAGAAACTACCCAATGTTATTGGTTATATCCATGGAGTTGCACTTTCATTTAATCTCAAAAACAACTTTTTGGGCGAAGTACAAAACTCTTCAGCTGAGGAGCCTCAGAAAAATTCGGTGCTACTTCTACCGTAGTAAGGGTAGACCTGCCGTTAAGTACCATAGACTCAGCTACTTCTACGCACCGTTCGCCAATAAATTAAATATGTCGGCTAAATGTTACGCACAATGTACTCTGCATTAAGGGTTCGAAGCTATTGTTAAGCACTGGTTTCTGCTATACAGTTACAACACAGTTTCTCAAATACTCATACAAACATTTGTACTCTGCATGGATAATTTAACCTACATGAAATGCTGCCCACAGTTGATACTCACTTGTTATTTCGCGTGTGATGAGCGGCCTTCCATAAGAGGGGGTGATCCGTTGCGGGGTCCAACAAGTGCTTCAAAACCAAAATATACCCGTGGTACTGTTCCAGGACGCCGACCAGCCAGAACGTGCCCAAGTTTTCCACGGCACTCGCAACCAAGTCCGCTTGCTGGACAGCATAAATGCGGGGGGGGGGGGGGTTCGTGTGAGAAGTACGAGCATTGCTGTGAAGGGGGAAGAAAATGTACAGTTATCCATCATATCCGCTTCAAACCCAGGATACAGCCGTAGTATTGCTCCAGGACACCGACCAGCCACAACGTGCCCACAGTTTCGACAGCGCTCGCGACCGAGTCCACTTGCTCGACCATAGAAATGAGGGGGGGGGGGGGGGGATCATTTCGCCACAAGGGTAACAAATCGTTTCAGGTGTAAGGGGAGAATCGTTGTAATTAGGGTAACGTTTTGTGTTCGCAACATAGGATCAAATCTCGCCTACTACATACCCGTGGTACTGCTCCAGCACCCCGATCATTCATAATGTGCCCAAGGTTTCCACAGCGCTCTACTGTAGACTAAGGGACGCATGCTACGGTAGAGGTGCACAAATGTTTTTCTGGGGCTTATCGCTTGAAGAGCTCTCTGCCCCACCCAACATCAGATTCGGAGGAAAAGACAAACTCTTATCCGAACAATTCCATGGCCTAGGCATACAGCGAAACATAGTGCAAAACAACCACGAAATTACGACGATTTGGGTTAAGGACCCCAGACGTTCAGAAACCGTTTTGGCCAAAACGTGCTACCTCTATCGTAGCACGGGTCAAGTCCGCTTGCTGGACAAAAGGAAGGCGGGAGCATAAATGAATATCTCCTCGCGAAAATACCTATGCAGACGCGCGCTACGGTAGGGTTAGCAGTTTTTGCCTGAAACGGTTTTTGAATGACGGGGATCCTTAACCCAAAATCGTCGGAACATCGTTCTTTTGGGGCAATAATTTTCTATGCATACCTAGGTCGTCTGATTGTTCATGGGGTAGCACTTTTATTTTTGCCCGAGTCAGTTTTTGGGAGAGGTTTAAAGCTCGTCAAGTGAAGAGCCTCAGAAAAACAATGGTGCACGTGCACCTCAACATAGCGTGCGTCTGCAAACCCCAAATGGCATTTGAGCAGTACAAGAACCCCGTCAGCCAGACATATTTTGGGCAAAACGTTCTACCCCTAGCGTAGCTCGTCTTGTTTTAATCCACTCACCCTCCTGTGCCGAAATCGTACTGGTTGGAGGCATCGACGTCGACGAATCGACCGATGAAGCCAACCTACTACCGTGTACCCTGTCTACGACGGACCGTGTACCTTGTGTGCTACCGTGTACTGTATCTACGACTATGTACCTTATCTACTACCGTGTACCCTATCTACGACGGACAGTGTAGCTTTTCTACTACCGTGCACCGTATCTACTGCCGAGGCATGGATCGACGTTTCCCACCCACTTTCGGTTCGGCGTATCCCGTGCCGAATTTGTACTGCTTTCAGGTATCGACATCGACCAATCGGCGAATGATACCAACCTTCTAGCGTTTACTGTATCTGCTAATGTACGTTGTATCCGATCTGCAACCGTGGTATGCATGTTGCATATCTACAACCACCGTGTACAATATCTAGTACCATGTGCCGTATCTATTGCAGTGTACCCTATGTACAACGGCCGTGTATGTTCTTTACTATGTACCGTGTACCCTATCCACTGCCGCGGCATGGATCGACGTTTCCCACTCATGTTCGGTTCGTTTCGACTGGTTGGAGACATCGACGTCGACAAACCGGCGGATGAAGCCAAGGTGCTACTGTGTACCCCGCCTACTACCGTGTACCGCAAATACTATCGTGTACCATATATACTACCGGAATCGTGGAGTGGATAAACGTTTCCCACTCACGTTTTGAAGCTAATCTTAGGGTTAGGGTTAGCCCTACATTAAGGCGTACACGTTTCTACCTTGTACTCTATCTACTACCGTGTACCTCGTACAGTAATAGTGGAATGGATAGACGTTTCTCACTCACTTTCTGTTCGGTGTATCCCGTGCCGTATTTGTACTGGTTGGATGCATCGGCGGCTACGAATCGGCGGATGAAGCCCATGTCCACCGGGAAAGCACGCCTGTCATAATCGAATTGCTTCATGTTAGATATAAAAGTAAATCATTTACTGTTAACGTGTTATAAATACAACACATTTTACGTCTGGAGCGGTCCCTAGGACTGGCCCAAGCAGGCTGGTTTATTTACACTTTTTAGCACGACTAGCCCAAGCAGGCTGGCTCTCTAGCGCCAGTAGCTGACAGCAGGCGACGATGCACGATGCACAGCATGACTAGCCTCCAGCAGGCGGACTTCTAGCGTCAGCATCTGAGGTGACGTAAGCACGGCACCCTACCTGTATAGCCCGAACTTTTTGTCAGCAATGAAAGACAGCAAACGTATGGGATGCATACATTCAAGCAGAGCTCGGCACTGGCAGCGCCACAGCTGCACGTGAATACCGTAACACGGCGGTTTGGGGAAAGGTCCTGCTCTTGCTCTGCCTGCTGCTGCTACTGCTGCTCTGCTGCTGTGCGAGTGTGTCTGTAGCTGCCTGCTGCCTTACTGTGGTGCGCGCGTATTTGTTTGTTTAGCTCCTAATAGTGCCGGTATGCACCAGTCCATTATACTGGCACTAAGTAGGACACCAGCACTATTGGAATAGGGTTGCCATGCATAGTTACAATCATTGAGAGTTGCAATCGTGCCAAGCGATTTTACAAGCATAATAGAGAGCAA
Source organism: Laminaria ephemera (assembly GCA_036873875.1). Taxonomy (NCBI): domain Eukaryota; class Phaeophyceae; order Laminariales; family Laminariaceae; genus Laminaria; species Laminaria ephemera. Next base: position 3,653 of record JAYJMJ010266320.1, on the reverse strand, counting down.
CGGCAATATTCACATCGGCACAATAGATAGCCCGTACTTGATCAGTAATGACAGCACACACACGTATACATACCTTCAAGAAAAACAATTAGACAACGAAAGACAGCATAACAGGGAGACAAGGACACGGCTGAACCGGGAAAGATCCTGCTGTGCCTGCTCTTCTCTGCTCTGCCGGCATGCCTGCTGCCGCTCCAGCTCTGCTGCTGTACGAGTGTGTCCGTGACCGACTGCTGCTCCGATGTGGTCTCTGTATGTGTGGTGTATTTGCTCTGCTGTGTTTAGCCGTTTACTACTGGATACTCGTAGTCTATCCACATGGGGCTCCCCTTAGTGCCGGTATGTGCCAGCCCAATCTACAGGCACAAATCATTACGCCAGCACTATTGAAATAGGGTTGTCATACGTAGTTTCTACAAGATTTCCCTTCGGAGGCATGTTATAACGATAACGAGGAGGGCGACGCAATAAATAAGGCCCAAACAAAATGGACTGAATACTCGTGTATCTATGATATATCTTTTGGATTTTTGGTTCGTGTAAGACACGGCGTTCATTCTAGCGCAGAGGAACTGCTGTGTTAATAAGGGGGTGGCTACATATAAAACAAAATCTGCGAGTAGAAGAGCCGGCGGAAGCAATATAAAACACCCAGATAGCACTGTGCACCTAGTTCCTGTTTTAGGTAGAACACAGCTGCAGCAGCGAAGCAGCAGTGCCGAAAATGTAGAAAGCTACGAGTAAAACACTCATACCGTTTTCGCCGATGGAGCGGGAACGTACTCCTATTATAATGAGGATTTTGACGCCGAGGGAGCGCTTTTTTTAGTTTGTTTTTTTTGCTCATCCCATCTGTTATCTTCGCACTTTTACTTTCTCCTTCTCCCTCCCTAGTAGTCGCAACTTAGATCCGGAGTCACTTAGCAGGCTCTTTCTTCTCCCCCCTCCCCACTACGGTACGCGCCTTAACTTTTATCGCTAGAAGAATTCAACACTTCCCTCGTCGACTCGCATCGAATTGTGCTTACCCACGCTATAAAGCGCTCTATGCAGTTGGTGTCTCAGAAAAAGAAATATCGATACCGAGATTCGAACCCGCGACTCCAAACTTCGTAGTCTTCGAGGTTAACCACTTTGACCACGGGGGCGACCGGCCAGCGCTAGCTCCCGACGATTCATAGAATCCATTTCCTAATTGGTCGCGCATGTACAACAGTAGGTAGGTGCACACGTAAGGAAATAGAGGGTAAAACCACAAAAAAAAACGTTTGAGGGTGCCGATATTTATTTTTTGCGTAAACTGACATCTGTATGCATATTTATTTTTTGCGTAAACTGACATCTGTATGCATGTATGTATGTATGTATGTACTCGAAGTATATATGTATGTCGCCGGGCTAGAATGCACATTGCACGACCAGCACTGAACCGATCGCGATGAGCCCGGGGTCAGATTGACGAGCAAGATAGGGAGAAGACTATCTCACCGGTTTCATGTCAAGTCAATAGTTCGTAGAGGGAGCTCGATTTGAGTCATCGGCGTCCTACCTCTCATCTTTCATCTCTACCCCTCGCTCAGAAAAATGCAAATATTGCGCTGGAACGGTTTTCGATCAAAAACAAGCTGCATTTTTTAGGCGGCCGTCCCACAATAGCACATACTCGAGCGCTTTAGGCGATGACAGCAATATTCGCTACCGCGGTGCCCACAAGGCATCCCACTGCTTGATGCCTTCACGGCCGCTTAGATAGACTCTCGACCGCATCCGCACCACTTGGTTGGGTCTCGTGGAGCTCTGTGGGCGGGATACTGATGATGCCGGTGGGCGGTCAATTTTTTGGTTTTTCAAGCATCGAAACACACAGGTTTGAGCGCATTTCCGAAGAACAGCTCCACACACTTCATCGCCGCGAGTGTCAAAATTAATCCCACCACGGAAGACGTTGCAGGCATACTGCCTTTGATCCGAGTCGAGCCCGGAGCACGCATGCTATAGTCGTGGCTTCCTATGGCTACCTCGGTCACTCTCCCAAAATCGAGTGCTCGCTCGCGTATCCCCCGAGGATGTTTTCTACGAGGAAATTTTGAATTTTTGCATATCCCACGAGGTCGTTTTTTTCGAGGATATTTTGCATTTTTGACTCGTACCACATATGGGTCCGGCGCGGGTCCCTTTTGTCTGGTAGCAGATCCACTCCGTCTCCTATCCCCCGGAGTACGAGAAGCCCTTGCACCCCTCATGTACTGCTGTCCTGTACTGGTACGTGGGCATCACACCGGTACTATATACCACGTACTACATACGATACGTATGTACCACCTGTAATCTCTGAGAGGATTTTTAATTTTTTACTCGTTTTCCAGAAGGCATATTCGAAACCAGGTTCACTCTAAGCCCTAGGTTCACTCCCTCTCTTCCCCCTTGGTGTACGATTAGTCCGTGCTCCTATCGAGCTTGCCGAACATCTGCATTAATGTGTGGGGTCGGTTTCGCGTAGTGCACGCTGACAACACAAAGAACGATAATTAGCGGTGCAACTACGATACCGCTGGGTTGTGTGCATAGGCTGGCTTTGCTCAGGGGAGACCCTACTATACTATGGGAATGGGTATAGGAGTACAGATATGGGTACAGGAGTGGTAGCAAATCCACCCTGTCTCCTATCCCCGGAGTACGAGAAGCCCTTGCACCCCTTGCACACTGCTGTCCTGTACTGGTACGTGGGCATCACACCGGTTCTATATACCATGTACTACATACGATACGTACGTACCACCTGTAATCTCCGAGAGGATTTTTAATTTTTTACTCGTTTTCCAGAAGGCATATTCAAAACCTGGTTCACTCTAAGCCCTATTAATAGGTTCACTCCCTCTCTTCCCCCTCGGTGTACGATTAGTCCGTGCTCCTATCGAGCTTGCCGAACATCTGCATTATTGTGTGGGGTCGGTTTCGTGTAGTGCACGCTGACAACACAAAGAACGACCATTAGCGGTGCAACTTCGATACCGCTGGGTTGTGTGCATAGGCTGGATTTGCTCAGGGGAGACCCTACTATACTATGGGAATGGGTATAGGAGTACACCATTGATATGTACTGCTGTCCTGTACTGGTACGTAGGTATCATACCGGTACTACATACCAGGTACTCCTTGTGATACCTCTCCTCCCCCTCGGTGTACGATTTGTCCTTGCTCCCATCGAGCTCGCCGAACACCAGCATTGATGAGTGCGATCGATTTGCCGTAGTTTACGCTGAAAACACAAAAAACGACAATTACTGGTGCAACTACGGGACTGCTGTGCTGTGTGCATCGGCTGGCTTAGGTTAGGGGAGACCCTACTATGATATGAATATAGGGGTACACTACCTTGTATTAATGCGTACTGCTGTTTTGTAATTGGTACGTAGGTATCATACCGGTACTATATACCAGGTACCAGGTACTACATATGATACCTCGTCATCACGCTGTGTGTATATGTAGTGTGTTTTGTATTTATTCCACGTTCGGCTTACTGGAGTGCCGGCGGCCAGCCTTGCCTAATGCAGTTATGATGGATATTTTTAGAAAAAAATTAAAAATACACAACAGCTGTGAGATCTAGGATTTCGTCGAAACTCATCTTTGCAAGCTGTGTGTGATAC
>JAYJMJ010266303.1:0-13586 GCA_036873875.1 Laminaria ephemera | reverse complement strand
TATACCCACTGCGCCATATCAATCCTTCGATTGCCGCCCCCCCGACCACCACCCCGCGTATTTTGCCTATCTATAGCTAAGTGCTGTCACGACTCGGAACCAAAGAAATTTCCTTAACTCAGGGCTCCTCTAAAGTCCGTTAATACAACCTCCTATAACTACAGCACTGCGTTTTGTACACTACATTAATCAGTATTTTGTGACTGCTATTGTTATATGTTAGTCTCCATATTATGTTGCCGTAGGGGTGAGGTCGGGGATCCCATCTAGTTCCATACAATGCAGTCCCGGCACGCGCCGCATGGAGATCCAAATAACTATGTTGGTTTTGCTGCAGGCACACACGTATGTGTGCGTCATCTGCCCTGATTGCGACAGAATATGTTACCCCAGAACGAAGATGGCCATTCAACGAGGATATCTGACATTTTCAAAGTAGACCATGTGAGCTGTAATGCACCAGAAGATTGATACTGGAGAATATTGTGATTTTGAGTATAGCCAACAGGTTGATGGCGTACGATGCCTACTATTTTCTGCGATGGGTTGTCGTCCGTCGTCAAAACGGCAACAACACCAAACGCACGTAAGAAAACCTTGATAGACGGGAAGGGGAAACACATAAACTTGCCTGCGAGAAGAGTACGTCAGCAGTGTCAGACACCAGGGGAGAGGGGGGGGCAGAAATGCCAATGACTCAACAAAACCCTTTTCCGTGGTCATTTGCTGGTGTTTCGGGGTAGAACATTTGTCAACCAATACTCGCACACCCACATATATATGTGCACCCCGATCCCGCTTAGCGACCATTCTCCCCTCAGACCTGAATCCACCCTAAGCCGAGCCCTCCAAACTATCCCGAGATATACAACAATGAAACTGCCAATGGCTGAAGGGAAGACACCCGTGACACATCTTATCCAAAAAGCCATTGGAGGATAAACAGCCCAAACGAGTTGCACTACTCGTATAAAGGAGGCACGAGGAAAATGTGTAAATATGCTTGATGACGTCGAAAAAATATAATGTAGCAGTTCAAGTACCTTCAGTACTGCGATTGAAGTTCAAAAACCATCGCATGATATACCTGGCAGCATGCAAGATCATTACAATGCCGTGACGAACAAGTACATGGGACGATGCAACCAGTATAGTTATTTCGTGTGACGGGAATTTGAAGGGTTATGTTTGTTTACACAACATAGAGACGTTGGCATCATCAGAAGGGCATGGAATATGCGATGGTTTGGTTCTACACGCGCGTTTACCTTCAAAATCAGAATATCTAGTATGTATCATACTGGCGTCCTCCGTAGTGCCCACAGTACAGTATAATACCGGGTGTGCAGTTCTTCTCTCCTTTAGGACGGAGTTTCTGCATTTATTATTACAATTCCCATATATTATGTGCGCCTGCTGATTTTTTTGGATGCTAATATGACTAGCAAGTGGTATGCAGAAAGCAACAACCAACCCAGCATGCATTCCACGGGGGAGATCAAAGGTATTTACTAGGATACATGATACTGGTGATGACGGCAGTTCGTTGTTGTCGTCGTGCCCTGGGTAATTACGCGCGTATTCTTGACGGCATCACACCGAGGAATGCGCATATGTACGATATCGACGTTCGTACGGGACGTAATTAGGGAATTCATATCTTGCCACGGCTCGTCTACAAGGCGATGTAGGACGAAACCAGTATTATTGATGTTTAGTTGGATGCTAAAGATGACGACTACAAAGCGGAAATCAAAACAAAGCACAAACAATCACAATTTTCCACCAATACTTGAGGAGGTCGGGGTTATGCACTCAGTACTTTGCTATACCTGTTGGCCTTCAGATACTCGCATGGAATAGCGTAATGCGGGTAGCAACGTCACCGGCCACGAAAAAGTTGGAAAACTTAAGTGTGAGCAATGTTGAAGACATGAACGACAGGCATTGGGTACATATGGTACTATATAAGGTTTGTCCGAAGTTCGCCTCTGAAAATATACTAACTCGTTTTCTATGCAATCGGGAGGGCCCATATATCTAAACGAACGTTGATAAATAGTGTCCTCGTAGTTTTATGCTAATGAAATATATTCATGTGGTTCGATGATACTGCCCAGGCGACGCTTCAACGACCCAGTTCATGCAAGTGACAGGGCACGACTACCACGATCATCCGAAGTTCACCCTGCGTTGGAGGTACGGTCAGAACCGTCGTCAGTATATTGCCTTACGATGTGCCCCCGACGCGTGCTACAATAGAGGTAGCACTTTTCGGCTGTTTTGTTTCTGAATGACGGGGCTCCTCAACCCAAAATCGTCGGAATGTCATTATTGTTGTTTTACAATATGATTTTTTTTGTATACCTAGGCCATAGGTTTGTTCATCGGGTTGCACTTTCATTCTTCTCAGAAACAGTTTTAGGGTGAAGTTTAGAGCTCCTCAAGTGAGGAGCCCGAGAAACAAAATGGTGCACCTCTACCATACCATGTGTCCCACCATTAATGTTTATGGTCCGCACATCTCAATTCAGTCAGTGCATCTGGCAAGCATTAAACGAGGCCCATAGTGTTTGGTCGTGGAGGTAGTCAACCCCTGCAGTCTGACTCCATTGCGTACCATAAGGTGCTATTCCGTGCGGGAATCGGTAGTGTTGTCGTCGTCGCACTTACCATCTGCCTCCAAAACATAACTCGTACTCCCGTCTGTCCATCATATCGTTTGTCGTTTGAATGACATGTCGATGCTTTATGCGTAAATGGCAAAACAACCAACAATCAACTATTCGCCTGACCGTGGGCAAACGTCCTTACGTCAAGGTGCGCGGTGTACCACGATGGGGCACAACCCGAAAGTCTTTACAGTTGATGGACGACACCAGGGAGCGTTTCCTCTCGAATACCTGGTAGGGAACAACCACCCAAGTATCTGCCTCTATGTTAGAAATAAACACGCATCGAACTCAGACGCGCAGCCACAACGATAGATCACCACGTATATACTACAGTCTGCCTGCACCTTTTATGTCGCTGCTGGCTACGTTACAACGATATCTCAGGCAGATCACCGGGCCCTGTGGAGAGGCCATCGACGATGACAGCCTCATAACCTGGGAATCTTCATACGATGGCTCGACCGAACATGCCGAAGACTACCCTCCCACGGCGGGCGATTCCGGCAGGTAAACTATGGTCGACAATGTGTGCCTAGCTTTCGTCGATCGCAGCCAACTGTTCTGCGTCCGTATGTCACGTGCCTGTTTAAACAGATGACGGAAAATGAAAGACAAGTGCAAGCATGTGTGTTCATACGTAGTTTATCGTAAACACGCCAAAAATGTACATCCTATCTATCCTCTGTGAGATCTATATACTGGGCATCCCAGCATTAATACGGATGGGCGCTGCAACACATAGGCGAAAACCGAATCACATTGAGCCATTTGAGCTCGCGTGTGTCTCATCGACCGTCGCTGGAAAAGTCACCTATGAGTGTTTCGATACGAAACATCAATTGTCAGGAACATCACAGGATCGTAGGGCATGGCTCGTACATTAATGGAATATTAGTAGTTTAGGATTTTTATATTTTAATGCCCTACCCGTTTGAAACAGAATTTCTCATAGATTTTCCGCAGGTCAAGCCGCTCCGATTTTGGACGACATGAATTTCGCTAAATATGGGACACGTTGACACACTCAGCATTATTTACAACGAAGTAATCTACTCCAATAAGGTAGAGTTTTGTGAGTGTGAAAAAATGTTGGAACCAGGTACGCTAGCTCATCGTCATACCTGTGTTTCCCGTATTCGTATCGTCGTCGGGTACTGGTGGTATTTTACAGGGTGCAGCTGAACCTCTACGTGTGTTCCTCGTTCGGCGAATACGAGCTCGACTTGGAAGTGCAGAGTTACAGCGACCAAGGGTCAACACTGCAACAACGTACAGCGTGGGAGGTCCAGAACGGCTTTGACGAGGTATTGAAAGAGGACGCAAACGTATTCGAAACCGAAAATATATATGATGACATAAGTCATCAGAATATAGAACGTACATACGTCTCCTCGACCAAGGCTAAATATTTTCCAGATTTTTAAACACTACAGCCGACTGACACTCGAAAGCCACCCCTGAGTTCATTCGCGCCTGTCCCTCCCGCCAATCGCGTCGTTCGCATCCCTTTGCCTTTTCAACGACAGTACCACATCTGGGACAGCGCAAACACTGATCTCGCCAGCAATGGAGCCTACAGCCCGACGGCACCAGGCCAATACACATGGCCCCTTCAACAGACCACCGGTTACTACAGTACGTTATTTTCTGGGCCCATCGCCCCCCTGCAGTGTTCTTCCAGCGCACCCTCCGGTACCGAACTTGTCGGCTGCTTCACTGACTCCAGTATTATCCCGCTGATCAGTCCCGATACCCTCGTGCTCAGCGAGATTGGTCCCGACGGAATGACCGCGCAGGTGATGAAATACTTCGCTGACGGGGGGGGGGGGGGGGGTTAGTAGTTTGTAGGTGTGGCTAGGAACACGCCCTGAAAGGCGCATGTTATGTTGCTCGACAAACACTTAAGACATGTCTAAAGCACTCTTTATCGTTTGGCGACGTCAAAATATGCAGTTCGACGTCCTTCGCAAAATCAAGTTGCAAATGGTCGCTTGGGCGAATCTGTGGCGGTGGTGAGGGTTGTACATAAACTATATAATATGGATTCACCTGGATCATTTTGACCTAATATTTTCTGAACACCGATAACTGTTGGGCCCGTGACCCGTATTAGAATGTGTCCGTCCCTATGACTCTCACGGCAGATCTGCTCTGACTACTGTGCTGGCTTCGAATACTTTGCTCTGGAGTTTGGAAGCGAGGTGAGCCCATAAATCCATGATTTCGGAAAAAGCTTGTCCGAGATGTTGCCCAAATGAGGAACGTCATTGGGACCTGTCGATCGCACGGGGTAGGTTTACGTATTTGTTCGACCCGGGTAAGTGTCTGTGGGGTGTGTCATCAACATGATATCTTGGCTATCGCTAGATTACCCGGCAGAGAGACATGCAAACAGTTCCTATACGTGACGTTCCGCCGTGGATACACTCAGATAAGTCCTCCTGTCCATCCACAATGAATGAGTTAAGACTCCACCACACACCCAGTCTCATGCATTGACAGCGGTACCTATACGGTATCGTGTTGGTCGCTCTCTTTAACGCTTTGATTACGTTCTTTCATAACACCGCCGTTTGTTTTCACACCTTTATCGTCAACGCTTCCCCATACCAGTGTTTCTGCGGAACGGCTGACAATTTTGTAGAAAACCCTGTTGTTAGCGATCAGTGTGGCCTGTCGTACACCTACCTATGCACCGGGGATCCCAGCATGGCTTGCGGTGGCGTCGACGCCGTCAGTGTGTACCGGAGGCTAGGCTATTCGCTCGTGGGTTGCTTCCAAGATGCCGAGAGAACCAGGATAATGAAACGCAAGGAGTCGGGACATGTTATGTCTGCAGAGGTGAGTCAACTGGTGTGGAGGTTAGAAGGACCATCAATATATGGCGACCTAGTTTAGGGTACGGAGGTAACGCCTGAGCTCGAGTGGATGCCTACCCTATTTATTTGTAATTCAATTCGTTTTTGCGACATTCGTCGTCGCCGCCTTTGACTTGTTTGCTACCCTTCGCCAGAAACGTGTTCGAGCAAGGTTGAGAGTTACTCCCGTAAGTGGGCTAAACTCGCTAGTTAAAAGGGGGGTACCCGCCCTATCGTGTCCTTTATGTCAGATTCGCTGTGGGATTGAGCGCTGCGAATACCGTTTCACTACATACTCTAACTCAAGATCACCTATATTACCGATCAGGTGATGACCAGCGGCACGCTTAAGAGAGGCGCGTATCATGCCAACGGCGCTCAGGATGAAGTTTTCTGCCGATTAGCAGCTAGCGCAACATTCAATGGTAGACGGGGTACTGGTGGGCCCAACATATTGCAACAATCTTGAATTCATTTTGCCGTTTTAGTCGCGCTGCCTCATGATGCTGTGTATGATATAGACAACTACATTGCAAAGTTTGACTTTAGGTAGTAGTGGGCTGCCCCACTCAGAGGTTGCTGATCTGCTTTCAACGACATTTACTATATGCCAGAAATAACGATACTCCTACGAACTATGAATGCCAATATTTATCTGGTTCAGCATGAATCCATTCCAAAAATCCGGTTATGATTCAAGTATATTGCTCCTCGTGTTATGTAGAAACCCGAGCAAAATCAGAGTATGTTTAGGTGACGACGTCACGAAAACCGTGGGAACCTGTCTTGGTGACGGTTGGGATGTGGCCGATGCAGCGCTCCATTCCTAGGATAGGTTAACTGGCAGTACAACAAGACGAAGCCCCTGCATTGTTCGAAGCCAACAGTTCTTGCGGCACGTATCTTTACAGCAGCGCATTGGTTACACCTCCAGTTCGGATAACCGATGCCCATGGCATTAACTGCTGTAGTCTGTGGGTGGTTTGTACTGTACATAAAACATACCCTGGTTTGAAATGCATCGAAACAGTTGACACACGCACCCGAAGACGATAATGTAGAATAAAACAAAGTGTATTGGCGACATCCAAGCTGAGACAGCCGCCTCGCCACGTGTTTTAGGGTTGGATCGTCTAAGACTGTGGAAGAATCAGATCGAAAGCTTGCATGTTTTTAGTCGTGGGGTGAAACCCCGTCGCACATTCTGCATTTCGGGCTCCAAGGTCTGTTCAATGTCTAAATAATTTTGCTGTAGTTGTCCATTCTTGGTATTCGCCATTTGACAAACACGATTTAATAGTTGTCATCCATGACTACACAGACGGAAAACATGCGCATTTTCCCTTTTGGTGACACAACCTGCGCGCAATGTACGTGTCACTTTGGCAGATCTGCTATGAACTGTGCAATGATGGAACCAACACACATTTCGGCACGCAATATTCAGAAGAGGTAAGGCATGAAATGACACTGCAAAATGGTACTTGCCATCGGTGGGCCAGTTGGTTTTGCAGATTTGGGAAATACGGTGTTATGCTGTAATTTACATGTCAATTGTTTGTCAACCCCGTCGACGCCTTCATTCCGTGTGCTATAGAATACCACTTGTTTCACAAGACTCTCCCACGTGATTCAGTACTTCGATGTTCATTACGCTTATGTCAACGCACATCGTGTACATACTTTGTTCTTATGGACTTCTGGGGTGAATTGTGTATACATTACCATACGTGGTCGAGATAGAGTCTGGTGTGATACCACGATGTAAGGCATTTGTTTAAATGAGGTCAGAAGTGAGTTGCACCGATAGCTGTCCAGTCGCGAAACAAACCGCAATTGCCACGCTCGACACAGCATGCCCATTCTGCCGCCACCGTAATATATGCTGCCCAGCGTCCCGAGCTGAATCGGCTCGAGTGAATTAACTTGAGGGAGGCATCCTCGGATATGTTGGCCACCTCCAAACTGTTTTCCCAGCGTTACGTCGAATCTGGTTAGGCAACTATTTGCCTTCCCCACCGTTGTCGTTCCCACTAGCGTCAATACAGGCCAATCACATATTTCGCTTTATTTAAAACATTACGCATCCAAACCCCGTTGTGGGTGTGCGCGGTATTGCTCTTTCAACGAAAACAGTGCTGGTGCGCTATTGAAGCCGACCTCACCCGGAATGGCGATGAGCTACCGTTGGCCGATTGTGACATGCTCTGCTCCGGCACCACGAGTGGGGAATACTGCGGTGGAAGCTTCAAGATGACCGCCTACGAGATCGTTGAGGACGTTTCCCTGGCGTACATTGGGTGCTACACGGATTCGCCATACCGGGCTGGTGCCAACGGACCTGCGTACCTTACCGGAAACATGACGAACGAGGTTAGTGTTGCACTACATACCGTAACACAGCACCGACTCCCCGTAATTAACGTGGAAGTCTATATTTGCTTCAATCCATGTGAATGAGCTACATGTATCATTTGTTTTTTAAATAGAAATACTGTTGGCCTCCTGGATGTCTCTTTTGTTGTCGTGACTTCCATTTCTCCTCTCGCCCCGACAATGAAACCGTGTTGAACACACCTTTGGAAGTATGACGTGCCCGGCCCTCCAGCCCTGTCAACGCCCTCCCACACATTCATGTCGGTTTCGTTCTGTATTTCGTCGTACGGAAGGTGTGCGTTGATTACTGCGCCGCCAATGGAAACGCCTACGCCGCGACTCAAGCCTCCGTCGAGGTAAGCAGTTGATTGTCGAAGAACAAATAAACCCCGGCCAAATCCTCTTTTTGCCTTTTCACTAAAATACGAGACCTTTGGTGTTTCCACATGGGAGGCGTGCTACCGTAAGCAACACGCTTGTTCGCCAACATGCTCTGACGGCCGGCGGTGATCGACCGAGTAACTACCCGATCCCGTTAAAATGCATGCAGATTTGAGTATTCCAAATATTACTTTCCTTGGTTGAACTCATTGTTGCCTTTCTGAAACAGTCAGTTGTTACAACGTGAAGTATGGATATCCTTGGTTGTGGAACCTTTGAAGACGTAGGTCGATCTCTACCGCAGAGCAGACGTTCGAACATTCCGCTTGTCATCGTGAACTGCTGTACTGTGTGCACTTCGGGTGACCGGTATCTTTTGGTGAATTTGGTACGTTTTGTTTATTTTAGTTATGATCTTGCCGGTGCAAGAATGAATATACATTTGCCTGGAACAGGTGCCGAAACGGCAACGGTGTGATGTATACGTGACACATTTCCATGGATACGTGTTTTAAACACGGTAGTATTAGGAACGTTTGGCAATGTGAACATTCGCCATCCGTTTTCCTCAGCCATGTTGCGTCCTATACACGCTAGCGCCTTCATCAACAAGTCAGGAATGGCTGTCGAAGCAGTGATGACTATATCGACCAATCTAACCTCGGTATCTCTGACTTTATTGTAGCACAAGTTTATGGAACACATATTGTTTTGCACTCGCTCTATTCAACTTGAGACAATAGTTTACCCCTATCACTCATGGACTGTCGTTTTCAGGCGGCATGGCACTCAGAGCACTCCGATTACCGAGACTATTAAATGTCCAACACATCCCATTGCTAGTTATACTGTAGAACATGTATCGCGTTCTGGTGAGATGTCAAACTCTGTAATCGATATCGCTTTTGAGATGATTGACGGTAATTTCCCCACCTTGATTTCGCGATCTGTTATTTGTCGCTGCCGAACAGTGCTGGTGTGACGACTTCTTCTATGGAGAAATCGACGAAAGCTTCTGCAGCTCCCCATGTGAAGGCGATGCCGAGCAAGCGTGTGGAGGCACCTACGCACTCAGTGTATACTCCACGGCTTGAACACCCAGGGTTGTTGGTGCCCAAACACACATTCCTTCAGTGTACACTTTTGTTTGGTTAGCCCTATGTTGTTTATTTCACGGCTTGATTACACAAGGTTACTGGTGGTCCAGCGTAATCGGTTTTTGTGACGCAATATGGTTGTTCATTAAAGTCGGTTGTGTTGATGACGGTTAGAACACACGAGACCACTGGCATCCCAATATACGCGTTTCAATTATACAATAGCGTTCGTCTGACACTCTGTTGTCTGGACGACGTTTTGATTGCGTGAGACCGCTGCTGGCCCAGCGTACACTGTTTGTTTGGTCAATATGAACGGCTCGTTTCGCTGTTGTTTGATGCCGGCTTGATTTCATGAGACCTCTGGCGGCGCAACATTGCATGCTATGGAGGTACACTGTAAGATTTTGATGCTCTGTTTGTTTCGATGCGGAAAATAGTGTGGGGGATTGGCTTGAGTGTTGGGTTTTGCGATTGGCAACCGAACTGTATGAGGACGAACCCTCTGCCTTGCCATGCTAGGCCGTGGTAGATGACGTATTGGTCAACTGCCTACCCCTTGCCCTGTTGGTTGTACGGGTTGTTCCGCGCCTTTGTTTATTGATGGGGTGGTTGGTGTTGTGTGTACCTTCATTCAGTTTGTTTTTGTCGTTATTTCCTTTGGATATTGTTTGATTAGTTTGTACTCGTATGAAATCTCTATAACAATAGAACAACCTCATGTTTGTCGTCGTGAGTACCCCCTCACGGCAGTGCTTTTCGGGCGTCCTTATGGCGACTGCAGTAGTCCTAAAGCACCGTAGACGTACCATATCGTCCGATCTAACGCACACATATACTAAGGGGTCCATGCGGTTGTCAAGATGGACTTCAACGTAGAGGCGATGCGCTAGATTCATGACTATCCGGTTCGATCGACGATCGGTTTTGGGCACGCGTCTCGTCTTCTCGACTAGTAGTTGTATAGTTTGCAAACACTCGTTGACCTCTGCTCCTTGGTGAAGCAGTGCATGTTGAGGCTTGTTTTTGATTTAGTACTTTCACGTGTCCTTCATGATAAATGTGACATTCTGGTTTGTTTTTGGCCTCCTTAACGCGGGTATACCGAGCACTCATCCTCGGGTGTGTCAAACACTTTTGTGCATTCTTCAACATGATCTTCGGGACACTGAACCCCCGTTTCTTCTGGCCTTTAGGTACTTTGTAGATACCAACATCGATGCTGGCTGACTCTTCAGCTGGAATTTCTCAACGGACTCCTCATTCGAATCACGGTCCCACGCCATCGTTGAAGGAAATGGAAGCAGCCTCGTGTGTGAATATGGGCAAAAGGTAATATTTGAATAGGTCAATGGACTGCCTGCATATCAGTTTGAAAACAGAAGCCAGCAGGCGCCGCAAAGCCGCAACCGCCTGTTCCGGTCTGTGCCTAGTCATCACGGTTTTGGCGCCTGCTTTGTGCGCCAAGGGTTTACCATTTTCTCGGCCGAGCGCTTCCCGCGTTCAGTGACCGCATGAAGCAGGTTGGAATTGTTTGATCTAGGAAGCGAAACCACGAGGTTGAGGACGGTCGAAACCACATGCTAAGTCAGCAGCACCCTTGCGGGTTCGTACCAAAAGATAACCAACTCTCACCCCGGTTATACTAGTCCATCGCCCCGGCCTCGGGTAGAATGATACGGCCATTTAGGTGAACTAAGCACTATATTGCGTGCTCGGTAGGCTGTGGAGAGGCAAGCCGGGGCGGATTTTACCACGACACCCAGGACGGGCGAACTACCAGAAGTAGATGTGTGTTGTCCAGGAACAAAGACTGGAAGCACGGGCACCTCCTCGGGCTTGACCTACCGATGGGAGAAACATGCCTGTTGCCTCTACGTCATCCCCCTCGTCATTAGATATATGTTTCGACGACCGACTACACACCCAGCAGCCCCCTTCCTTGGTGAACGAATTAATAAAGCATCCCTCCTAATACCATGGTATCTCCACACCAAAAGCACAAAAAAAACTGTATACCAGGGGTAACAGGTAGTCATACTCATCGCATCTATAGGGGATATTTTCGCAGCCGGTGTTCTCTTTTCCTGTACAGCTTATCACTGCAAACAGATACCAACCAAAGCGTTTGGAGCGAAATGTCCTTGCAACCGGTGTCCTCTTTGACTGCTCCGTTAATCACCAAAATCAGAACCTCATATCACACCAGAATATATAGATATTGTGTTGCAACGAGTAATGTATCAAAGCGATCACTCGGTTTTTTCTTTGACCAAGGGGGCCAATGCTGCACGGTAGAATGGGGTACGACGAAATCATATTCCTGGTTTCTGTCCTGACAGTTCAGAGGCTTATGTGCTTGGGAGAGCCGTGATCAGAGCAATGTGCAGACAGCGACCGCAAGCGTTTCTGACAGGTGACTACCCTGCAGTGAGGCGTGAAGTCAATTGTTTGACCACCCGAGAGATCGCTGCCATGTTTAGCACGTGCAGTGGAAGCAACATCTGTCAACATGCCCACTGCTGGCCGCATTGTGCAGGAGACACGGGAGAAAACCGTGCTGCGATCGTCCACCATGATATCCTCAGCATGTTGTTTGCAATACGATGCCGTCTTGTTGAAATTCACATTGAAGTACGCTCGCCTACTGTGGGAGCCGTGTGTGCAAAGCTTGCCGAAAACGTTCACCATGCCCTCTTCGGCATGCTGCTTGTGGTATACCGCCGTCTTCTTGGCCTGGCCATACAATCACGATTCTGTCGTACAAGAGTCATGCAGGCATCGCATACCCCTAACGCTCACCATATGCCGTCGTCAGGATATTGCCTGCAGTATGTCGCAATATTTCTGCTCTAGACGTCGATGCTCGGCCGAGTCACGCACAGTTCATGCGATCAACGTTGGCTGGCGACGTCCACCATCTCGCCACGAACATGTCGCTTGGAGTGCGCAACTGTTTACATGTTTTTGAAATTGAAGTTCGGTCGCCGTGTTCAGGAATCATGTACGAGACGCTTGCTGCGCACGTTCACCATCCCGTCTCTAACATGATGCTTGCAGTACACCGCACTCTTGATGCCCTTGACGATACATGAGGTGCTCGTTATGCAAACGTTATGTGAACATCGCTTTCTAGAGACCCCCACCATCCCGGCTTGAGCATGTCGCTTGCAATACGCCTCGGTCTTGGTGTTGTTGACACTATAAATCTTGACATAATAGTTAGGTTGCGTCGTGCAAGGGTCGTGCAAGCAACGCTTAGTGACGACGTCCACCATGCCGTCCTCCGCATGATTCTTGCGGTACGCCCTCGACTTGCTTCTAGAAATTGATGTACGCAGGCTTTGTTCAAATTCATGAGAGCATGACCTCATGCTCGCGGCTAGTTGGGGAGGTGGAGTGATTAGGGCGGTATAAGAGAGCAAACGGACGGCGCCAGGAGACGGACGCCGCCAGGAGTTTAGACTGTGAACTGTCAATGCCTGCCGTTCATGACAAGAACAAATATCCAACGACGGATTCGAAGGTCTAAGAATGTTTGGCAACGTTTAGCCCGAACACGTCGGTGACAAATAATGCAGAAGTGCGAACAACAACACGAGGAACTAAGCACGACCGCTCAAATATTACGCGATTGGGTAGCCGACTCAATACGACGTCTATGGAACGTGTTTGTGGAACGTTGCTGGTAGCAGTGACCATTGAACATGATGCCATGAATAGTGTTATAGTTGGCGGCACGCCCATAGTCTTACCTGGCGCCCCATAGTACAGGCCAATCAGCGTCATATTTTTTTTACTCCAGCCAATAAAATCGATAAAGAAAAAAGCCTTTTGAGGGTGTTCCCATAGTACACCCCATAGTACCGGCGAGATGTTGACCAATCACAAGCAATACGGGACAACAGGCGCGGCGGGACTGCTGCGGCGGGACAGCTCGTGGCTCCTGGTTCCTGGTGTTGTTTGTTCACGCCGCATCAAGAATCAGGAGAGCAAGAGAGAGCAATCACAAGATGGAACAGCGATAGCTGCCATGGAGAGGGCTATTGCCGTAGCCGTAGCCGTGCTGTTGTTTCTCTCGCATGGGATCTACGTACTGGCTGCGCCTCCTGGGAGGCCGAAGGGATCCAAAAACCCTTCCGGTTCGCGCAGGCCCGGGCCAGAAAACCAGGCGGAGAAAAGGCGCAAGCTGGTAGCAG
>JAYJMJ010266293.1:13603-33876 GCA_036873875.1 Laminaria ephemera | reverse complement strand
ACATTATATTAACCAAGAGGAAACTTAAGGGGTCAAATCTTGACAAAGTACATTATATTAACCAAGAGGAAACTTAATGGGTCAAATCTTGACAAAGTACATTATATTAACCAAGAGCCTTATCGGGACAGGCAGCTCTAATTCTCTCTGGCCGTGAAAGCCAGAACGCTGTGATCAAATTCTAGCAACATCTAGCTCATGTGTTTAGGTGTAATCTGCTGCCAACTTTAGATGCATGTCCCGGTAGCTTGTTGTAGCTTGTTCGATAGCTTGTTACAAGCAACCTTCATCAACCCACCGTGCCCCAGCATAAGATCCCAGTTTAAAAATTACCCTGTAGTTACACCTACGGTTTAACTATTGCATATATTTCAAACTAGTTTATAATATACACTAAAGTTAAACTAAAAGTATAACTATGTCAGCAAAACTAAACTGGCTCACCCAAAACACGTCGCCGGGCTCTGTTGTCTTGCAATCATGGTTGACGAAGCATGACTTCAGCCCGCAATTGGCCCAAAAATACGTCAAGAACGGATCGCTGAAAAAACTACGGTATGGCGTATACGTACGCCCCGGTAGAGCACCCAAGTGGTCTAACGCGCTCAGCTGCTTGATAGAACAGTTGAATTTTCCAGTTCACTTGGCAGGCTTAACCAGTTTGACCCATCAGGGTAAGGCTCACTATCTCCAGCTCAATGAAACAACCGTTTGGTTAGAGATACCCCCTAGGAAGGTCTTGCCCCATTGGTTCAGAGCATTTCCCGACTACTCAGAGCCCCACAATTCAAAACCTTCTGATAACAAAGCTTCAGGCACCTTGCTATCGCCTCACTCAAAAAAACCAAATTGGTTACTTATCACGAGCAATAAGCTGAACACCGTTGATTCACCCTACCTGATAGAAATAGACGTCGATGGAACGAAGCTTAAAGCAAGCAATCCAGAGCTTGCAGCCTTTGAACTACTAGGAGCTGTTCCTACTAATATATCGTTTGAGCATGCAGCAGAAGTTTTCCAGGGTCTTACCAATTTAAGTCCGAAAAAAGTACAGTCATTATTAGAGAGCAGCGATTCGATAAAAACGAATCGGCTTTATTTATTTTTAGCTCACTTCTACCAGCATCCCTGGTTTTCTCGTATCGATGAATTTCAAATAAACCTAGGCATAGGAAAAAGGCAAATAGTGACTGACGGTAGGCTTGATCAGCAATATCAAATAACCGTTCCGAAGGCATTTAACCTATTGAATGGTAATTATGGATAAAACCACAACTTACTACAAGCAAGTCTCTCTTATCATCAACTGTATTCCACTCATCGCAAAAGAAACTTGCTTTGCATTGAAGGGCGGCACTGCCATCAACCTCTTTGTGAACAACTTCCCTAGGCTTTCGGTTGATATTGATTTGGCGTATCTGCCTTTGGAATCTAGAGATGAAGCACTCATTAACATGCGAACTGCGTTATCAAGGATTTCAGACAAGCTCAACGACACACCCGGCATGGCGGCTGTTTTACAGACCAACAGACCGGATGAAATGAGAATAATCGTAGAGTCCCAAGGCCGGCAACACAATACAGCGCAGATAAAAATAGAAGTATCCCCAGTCGCAAGGGGCACTCTGCTTGATGTGGTACAACTCGATACTGTCGAACACGTAGAAAATGAATTTGGGTTCGCGTCTATACAAACAGTATCAATGCCTGATCTATACGGCGGAAAACTCTGTGCCGCCATGGACCGGCAACACCCACGAGATTTATTCGACGTGAAAATTCTTTTGGAAACGTCTGGCATTGGTCGCGAGATATTCATAGGTTTTTTGACCTACTTGCTTTCACATAACCGACCTATAGCGGAAATCTTGAATCCAAAGTGGAAAGATATCAGTACCACCTTCAAAAACGAATTTAACGGAATGACCTTTGACCCGATAACCCTCCCTGAATTACAAGCCATACCTGAAGCAATGGTTAATTCATTGAAGTCTCAATTCACTCAAGCAGATTTTGATTTTTTGTATTCATTCAAATCAGGTGAACCAAATTGGAAGCTAGCTCCCCATGAGAAAATTCAGCACCTACCAGCAGTTCAATGGAAGCTACTAAACATAAATAAATTGTCAGCAGAGAAACGTAAGATCGCCTTAGCAACGTTAGAAACTACAATGTTCGAATGGCTCAAGTAATTGACTCCAAGTCAAACGTCACCGTTCTCTTGTTAAAATGGGATCACAAACCGGACACCCACTTTATCCATGCACACAGCCTACGTTCAATACGACCAAATTGACTTCTTAGGAATCTCCAAAAGTGGGTGTCTAGTTAGTGTGAGGTCGAATGATTTCTTGCCCAACCTAAGATGTTCAACTGTTTGCCAGGCAAAAACATGTTGATGCATTGATAGCAGCGATATAGCTATTACAAAATATTTTGTTTTTCTATTCACAGTGTTAGCCCACGATCCGATTATTAGTATCTGCTTCGTTTGTTGTCGTATTGATAGGTACGATTATATTTCAAACGGACTCGGCAGGATACTAACCGGACACCCACTTTAACCACGCACACGGCCTACATTCAATACGACCAAATTGACTACCTAGGAATCTCCAAAAGTGGGTGTCCGGTTTGTGTGTTCCGTCATAGGGATCTTTGTGCAAATACTGCTGCTAGCCTACGCTGCTGTGGTAAGCGCTAATTTGGCATATGACGATGTCGACGAAGACCACAATGAACCGTTCGATCGTCTCCGATCTAAAAGACTTGGCTCAGGAACAAGTTGAGAAACATCATTTATCAACAATGAATACGGCCCCATAGGTGACGGCACATCTCCCAAGGCTACCCACGCTGTCGCGACGTGTTGTGTGGAGCGGGTAAAAAATGGACTATTCCGCCAGTGACAATGCCCCGCTTAAGGCATATACCGACGAGGTGAATGAACTTTTCATCAGTCAATAGGTATTATTACCAGTCAAAGCCATGGAATAACCAATTGTAATAACTAGTATTTAGTTACATTATTAGGATAAGTCGCAAACGGGCAACCACACTGGCCTTTGCCATGCCGTCTCACCTAATCTGGACTTTATGCGTGTCACAAGCAACGACTAAAAAGAAAATCACCATTCTCGGCGGCGGTATAGGTGCGATTACAGCAGCTTTTGAACTCACTGACTCAGAAGCACTACGTAACCAGAATGAGGTGACCGTCTATCAGTTGGGCTGGCGGCTAGGTGGAAAAGGTGCCAGTGGCCGAAGCAGCCAGGATGGCGCAGAACGGGTTGAAGAGCATGGTCTGCATATTCTTATGGGGTGCTATGAGAATTCATTTCGTCTTTTGCGCAAGTGCTACAAAGAATTAAACCGACCAGACAGTACCCCATTGCAAACGATCGAAGACGCTGTCAAACCGCATAGTCTCGTGGTCGCAGAACAAAAATTCAAAGACGAATGGCACCGATGGAGCATTCACTTCCCCGAAGACAAAACCGACAACGGTCAGGTGAAACTGCCCGGCGACCGCGATTCACTACCCGGAGCTTACACGTACATAAAAAGGATGGGCCAGTGGATTGAGTCGTTGCTGTCTACCGTGAAGCACAGTACCAGTCATTCGGTTTCCAAGGCTCATGGCGCTGCATTGCATTCTCATGGAACGCGAGTCCGTAAGCAGTTACATGCGCATATCACTGAAACAGAGAATGCCATCAACGCCTGCAAAGATCCAAGCACCTTCAAAGGTAAATTCACCGGCTTTGGTGAACAACAGCTTATCGATCTGCGTGAAGACTGCAGACAGGTGATGGCAACAATAGAGGATCTTGAACTCGATCTTTTACGCGTGTTTATATTGCTGGACTTAGGCTTAAGTTGCCTGATTGGAATGTTCAAATACAATCTGTTTTTTAATACCTACGATACGATCAACCATTTTGATTTTCGTGAGTGGCTGCTCGACTGCGGTGCTGCTCAAGTGACAGCTGACTCTGCGATTGTAACCGTTCTTTATGAGTTGGTATTCGCCTACGAAAATGGTCGAAGCGTTGGCGACAACGTAGTGCCAAACATGGAAGCCGGAACACTGATGCGGGCACTGCCACACATGATGATTGGCTACACCGGTGCATTCATGTGGAAAATGCAATCTGCAATGGGCGACACTATATTTGCACCTATGTACCTGGTACTGAGGAACCGGGGTGTTAAATTTAAATTCTTCCACCAGGTGACTAATCTGCATGTAGAAAACGATGAACTGATATCTATAGACATTGCACAGCAGGTTCAACTGAAACAACAAGACTACAACCCCTTGTATCCAGTCACCATGAAAGGCTTTCAACACCCCCTGCCCGCTTGGCCGGCCAAACCACTCTACGACCAGATCAAAGAAGGCGACCAGCTTCAACAAAACAATATTGACCTTGAATCGTTCTATACGCCGTGGGTAAATACCGGTGAATCTATTACTCTCAAAGCCGGGCATAATTTCGATTGCGCTATTTTGGGCATAGCCATCGGGTCATTTCCTTATATCTGCAAAGAGTTAATTGACAGTAATACTGATTGGAAAAACATGGTCGACCACGTCAAAACTGTGCAGACGCAAGCGGCTCAATTCTGGGTAAAGCCATCGCTCAAAGAACTAGGTTTGCCAGAGGTCGGCGCAGTGGTTGGGAACCTATTTGAGTCGCCTCTCGATACCGCAGCCGACATGTCTTATTTGATAAAAGACGAAGGCTGGCCAGACAAAAGTGTAGATGGTCTGGTGTATTTTACTGGCCCGATGGAAGGTCCCGACACCGCGCCGCCTGCAGATACCCATGGTTTTGTAGCGGCATCAAAGGCCCACAACGCCACTGTGGTTGATGCGCTGCTTGCGGGGCAAATTAAAACGCTTCTACCGGGCTATGAGGGGGAACACCAAATTGTCTCACAATACCAGCGGGCAAACATCAGTCCTTCCGAACGCTATGTAATGTCTGTAAAAGGCAGCAGTCAGTATCGCTTGAAAGCAGGTGACGCAAAATTTAAAAACTTGTTTCTAGCCGGAGACTGGACCGAATGCAGAATCAATATGGGGTGTGTAGAAGCCGCTGCAATCAGTGGCATGCAGGCATCTCAAGCGATATGCGGTCACCCTAAAATGATTCTTCTCTATGACAACAGGATCTTATAAAAGCACACCGGCCCCACACTGGCGTAATTGGTAAGCACCGAACAACGCAGTACCAACGATAAAGGAGAAGTACGATGTTGAAAAAACTATTCAACTGCTTTAACAAACAACAACCACTACCGCCCTATATAGAGCGCGAAAACGACATGTGTTTGCCTGGACCAATTGTCGTTGAGAAGGCGGCCCTGAATTGCTTTGTCGTCAAGATCGATCCAGACAAAGTCTCCACGCTACTGAAGAAAACCTTTTCGCAACCGTCTAACGGTGCGGTAAAATACCTACCCGTCACCAACTACGGCCTTGTCGTCCTTGGTGACATGCCAAAGCTTTACTCCTCAAAGATCGACGTCGGCTGGACTACCGAAAAAGAGCTCACTATCTGGATACTTGCCGCAGCCGTTGACACAAAAAGCAAAAATGATCAGATCGACAAATTAGTGTTGTTTCCAGCCTATGTGGTTGCCGATGATCCCTACTCACTCGTCAGCGGGCGTGAAGCGCTCGGTTTTTTTAAAAGCTGGGGATCACTCGATGGCGTCAAAGATACCGGCTCCGCTCCCGATAAATTGTCTGTTTCGGTTTTCGGCCACCAGGTTAAAGGCGACCAGGCCGCCTATCATCCGGTGATTAATTTCAGTAAATCGCAAGATGCCGTCGATGAATTCTCTATGCTTTCCTCGCTGGAAGACATCAGTCAATACTTGCTTACAACCCTTCGTGAAATTGATGATTGCTTTCACGCAGATTTCACCCCCGAATGGCAACTGTTCGAGACACTGTTTCGCGACATGTGGAAGCATCAGTTTCCTATCGCCTTGCTAAAGCAAATTCGCGACTCCGGTGGCACTAGCGCCGTATACCAGGCCATTTTAGAGTCCGAAGCCAAAATCATTAGCTTTGATCACATCAAGTATCTGGGGAAATATCAATTTCTACTGAATTCTATATTTAGCTTCAGGCCAGATGAAACCCTTGGGATGGCAGCCTCTGATGAGCCTTATCATGGATTCAGAATGGTGCTTGATTTTCAAATCAACGGCGGCAATGAAATCTGGAAAGCGTAGTCCGATTCAAAAAAGAGATCCACATGGACAAAACAAAGAAAAAAGTGGCCGTACTTGGTGGTGGCATGGCAGCACTCACTGCAGCCTTCCAACTGTCTGAGCATGACGACTACGATATCGATGTATACCAGGTCGGCTGGAGGCTAGGTGGCAAAGGGGCCAGTGGTCGCAACCTAAACAACGGTGACCGCATCGAAGAGCACGGACTGCACGTGTGGCTCGGGTTTTACGACAACGCCTTCAGCACCTTGCGCAAAGTCTACGAGGCTCTTGATCGCCCCGCTGAGGCCCCGTTGTCACGGATGTACCACCGCGATGACCCGAAAACAACCGATACAGGCGCTCCGGTCGACGCGTTTAAAGCGATCAACTCGTTGAATATGCTTGAGACCACCCACACAGGTGAACGCAAGCCCTGGCGAGTTGAATTTCCCACGAACAGTCTGGAACCCGGACTACACAATGAAGTGCTATCTATCTGGGGTTATCTGGAGCTCTTCCTCAAATGGGGGATCCGCGACCTTGCCGGTGACCTTTTTGAGCCCCCCGGTTGTATGCGTATTTTTCAGTCAGTCTTTAAGCGCAACAAACAACAAAAGCACTTCAACAGTAAGTTTCAAACCCTGGTGCAACCCACCGACGAAGTTGCCCATGTACTACGCAACCGAAAGGTTGATACTTTACCTGTGACAGAACACAGAGAAACCGCACTCTGGCATCTGGTGCATCATCTTCATGCAGCACTGGGGCCTGACGTTCAGGCCCATACCCCCGAAGATCATAACGTTATAGTATGGTTAGTGAAAGAAGCCGCCAATGAACGCTGGAATAAAATAAAAAACACAGTACAGACAAACGATGACGAGCGTCGACTCTGGGCGCTTTCTTATCTCGCGTTATCGTACTTTGCCGGGTGCATCGAAAACCGGGTGCTGCACAATGGCTACGACCACCTGAACCACTTAGAGCTCAGACAGTGGTTTTATAGCATCAACCTGGTCGACGACAAACTTGCAAATAGCCTATCGATTGAATCGGCGCCCATGCAAGCACTTTATGACCTTGCGTTTCACTATGAAGACGGTGACACCAACAAGCCACGACTGGCGGCAGGAGTCGCCATCGAGGTACTTGCGCGAATGGTGATGGGGTATAAAGGATCAATTCTGTATTTTATGAATGCAGGTATGGGTGACACAATTTTCACCCCCTTGTATCAAGTGTTAAAACGCCGTGGGGTCAAATTTCATTTCTTCCACAAAGTGACCGAACTGGGTCTGTCGGAAGACAAAAAGTCATTGCAGACAGTCAAAATCAGTCGTCAAATTACCCTTAATGAAGGTGAATACGAACCGCTTGTACCGGTTAAAGACCTACTTTGTTGGCCCAACACGCCACTGTTCGATCAAATAGTCGAAGGAGAGCAACTGAAGCTCTCAGGGGAAAATCTTGAACACGCATCAAATAACTGGAAAGACACCGGCGGCGAAATCACCCTTGATGCAGACAACGGTGATTTTGATCACGTGGTGTTGGGTATTACACTTGACGCCTTACCGGCAATAACAGGCCAACTACGAAACGCCGCACCGACCACATGGGGTGCAATGCTTGACAACATACAAACCGTACAAACACAAGCCATGCAATTGTGGTTTAACCACGATGCCGAGACCTTGGGCGTTGATAAGACGCGTCCGGTGGTCGGCTCCTACGTTGAACCTTATTCTAGTCTCACAGATTTTTCCCACCTGCTCGAACGGGAGAACTGGGCCGCTGATGGTCCTAAACATCTTATCTACGACTGTGGAGTATTGCCCACAAAGCCCAACGAAACCCAGCACGATGCTAACCAACGCGTAAAAGGCAATGTTCTAGAGTTTTTAAACAACGACGCCGCGCCACTCTGGCCCAATGCTACTGACCCCGCCAATCCAAAGGGCCTTGACTGGAGCGCCCTGTATGCGCCCGACACGGCCGAGGGTAAGCATCGGCTAGACGCACAGTATCTGCGTGCGAATATCGACACGACTGAGCGTTATGTATTGTCACTTCCGGGAACCATCAAGTATAGAATCAAAACTGATGAATCAGGTTTCGACCGACTTATTCTTACCGGCACATGGATTGACCTGGGATTTAATATCGCTTGTATAGAAGCCGCAGTGATGTCCGGCATGCAGGCCGCCAGAGTACTTACAGGCCAACCAACGCATATTATCGGGGAGACCTATAAAGAACTTCTTTAGAAGGTATTATTGTAGGTGCACCACCCGCTATAACGTAACGATCTGCAGTGATTAAAAACACAACCGGCAGATCAACAACGTAACACCGGCGTTCAGGCCGTACGCTGGCCTGAACGTTGTTGAATCACCACCAACGGTACAATTTCCGGTATCACTCGAGAGAAAAATGGCAAAAGATTTTGCAATCGGCTTCAACACCTTAAACGACGAAATCGCCATAGCTTCATTACCGATAGAAGGTGAAATCCCTAACTGGCTAACCGGCACGTTAATACGAAACGGCCCGGGGAAATTCGAGTTCGGTGATCGGCGTTATAACACCTGGCTCGATGGCATGGCGATGCTGTGCAAGTTTTCGTTTACTGCGGGTCAAGTCTCGTTTGCAAACAAGTACATTCAAAGTAAAACCTTAAAGAAAAACACCAAAGCGAACAACATCACGGTTGCCGAATTCGCGACAGACCCCTGTCGCACCATTTTCCAGCGTGTCTACTCGATGTTTCTACCTGAATTTACCGACAATACCAGCGTCAACATCGCCCATCTTGCCGATAAGTTTGTGGCGATGACTGAGACATCAATCCCGCTTGAATTTGACCCGGAGTCCTTAGAGACGCTGTCGCATTTACAATCTACCGGTGGCGTTAAAGGGGAACTTACGACAGCCCATCCTCAGGTCGACTTTGACCGCAAAGAAACCTACAATTACACCACCAGTATGTTTGTAATCAGCCATTACAAGATATTTCGTCACAGTGACAAAAGTAATGAACGAACACTAGTGGCGTCGATACCGACCACCAAGCCTTCGTATATGCATAGCTTTGCGATGACTGAAAATTACATAATACTGGCTGAATTCCCACTTAAAGTTTGTCCCAGTCAACTGTTGATCGGCTTTAGCCTATTAGATAAACCATTCATAAAGAACTACAAATGGATGCCTGAACATGGCACACAATTTCAAATCGTTCGAAAAGACAACGGAAAAGTAGTTGCTAAATGTAAAGCACCGGCATTTTTTGCTTTCCATCATATCAACGCGTTTGAGGAAAACGACAACATCATTCTTGATATATCGGCATTCGACGACGCTGAAATTATCTCAGAACTATCTCTCGATCGACTCTGCAGTGATCAACCGGACGCACTTTCCTGCGGGGAGTTCCGGCGATATTGCCTTTCGCTAACCGGTGAGGAAACAACAGTCGACACCCTTAGCGATCACTCTATCGAATTGCCACGTATTAACTACCGGCACTATAACGGTAAACCCTACAACCATGCGTACGGCATTAGCTTTAGAAAAGACTTGCCGGGAGCTTGGTTTAATCAGTTGGTCAAAGTTAACATAAGCGAAAAACAAACAGTGACCTGGAGTGAAGATCATTGCTACCCCGGAGAGCCGGTTTTCATTCCCGCCCCGAATGCCCCATCTGAAGACGATGGCGTGGTGGTGTCTGTGGTGCTGAACGCCCATACCCGGTCAACCTTTCTACTGGTGCTTGATGGCAAATCATATACGGAGCTTGGTCGGGCAACTGTGCCGCTTGCCCTGCCGTTTGGCTTTCATGGGCAGTACTTGCCGTTGATCGAATGACATCTGTTTAAGGGATTTTAAACAGCCCGTGGAATGGTGGTTAAATTTTAGGTAACCTGCCGCTTGCACTATATTTACTAAGCGCCGTTTCGGCATTTTTTAAGAAGCTGAGCTTACTTTTTTCATCTTTGGCGTAATTGGCCAATTCGCACTGTAACAGGCCAGCCTCATAAACCATTGACATTTTGTTAGCTTTCTCAAGCCCATTTTGCCAAGTTGACATGGCTTGATCTTGTTGATCAGATTGCCACTGCAGAACCCCCTCCCACAGTAAGCAGCGAGGTTCAGCGCAGGTAAATACATTTGCAAAACGCTTAAGGTGATGAAGCGCCTCACTTGCTTGTTCGATATCAGCTGAATTGCGGCTGTTTTTATACAGTTCACTGAACACTTCAACAACGCCTGAGTAACCTTCCATCGTATAAAAAGCCGTTGGTGGAGCTTTTGACAATCGGTTGAATGCTTCCATGGCGGATGCCTTGGCCTGTTCTGGCAGGTTTAAATTACTATTCACCACCCCCACCATGCCGTGTAGCCATACCTCTTCGGGGCGCCCGATCACAGGCCCCAGTTCAGCAGCGGTGTTAAGTAGCGCCAATGAATCCTGAAATCGCTGTTGATGTATAGCAACTTCGGCTTGTTCAAGCAGACCCCACCCCTGAATCTGAATATCATTATCGCGGCGACCGGCTTCAAGTAATTGCTCTCTTAGTCTCAATGACTCCGCTGCGTCACCAGTCGGGTAACGGGTTAGCGCGTTCATTGAAATGTTTTCGTTCCAACGCCGGTTATCGCCAATCCGTTCACTAAGATTCATCGCCTCTACACTTAAGGCATTGGCTTCTGTCCAGCGACCTACTCCGGCCCAGGCTATCGCCACAAACTCGTTAGTCATGGCTTTGTCAGTATGCGGCGTATCGTCTCTCATCGATTTGGTTGCCAGGCGAGAGTAAATTTTAGACAATCGTTTGCGGTTCATGATTGAAGTGGTAAGCGTCATTTGTCCGTAAGCACGAGTCAGTTGCGGAGATGGTCCAACCTGTTCGGCAAGATTTAAAACATTAACGCTTGTATATAAATTGCTCAACGGATCGTTGGCATGATAAAACAGTTGCCCTAGGTGCTCGTAGGCTTGGGCGGCAACAAGGCTTTCTTGTTTTGTTTGCTCATCTTTAACCGACCCCATAAAAACAAACGGTAAAATGCGGTGTAAAAACTGGCGCTGTGTTTGCCGTTTCAAGCCCTTTTTTATACCTTCAACATTGTCTGGTAACGGGCGGTTCAAGTGTTGAAGTGATGCTTCAAGGTTTTGCCGGCTACCTTCGAGATTGCCAATTTTCAAGTTCGCGATTCCCAGGTCACCCTTACGCCGCGCTAGTACCAGTGGCTCATTGTGAATGCCGTGCTGCTGGCTTAAGGCATAAGACTTATCAATGAATTGAATCGCCTCGCGAAATGCGCCCCGTCGCAGTGCCTGAGCGCCGGCTTTGTCCAGGTTTTCGATTGCCTTATCATTGATTTCAGCGTGGGTCCAATGATGTGACAGGAGTGGATAGTCTCTGATACTTTCATCTAGATTTTGGGCCTCATATAATTCGGCCGCTTCCCGATGCAAACTTCTACGCTGTGAAAAAGTAAGCAGATTATAGGCAACTTCCTGCGTAATGATGTGCTTAAAAAGGTAAGACATCTCGGGGTCGATTGCACTAATGCGCACCAAATCTACTTCAAGTAGGGTGTCGAGCTGCCCTTTAATAGTGTCTTGGGTTATTTTCGATGGATGTATGCCGCTTAGAACAGACATACTAAAAAGACGACCGATAATACTTGCGATCTTCAAGCTCAACTGCGAAGTTGCGGGTAACTGATCAATACGACTGATGATCACGCCTTGTATGGTGTCAGGGAAATCAATTAAGTCCATGTTGCCCTGATGTGTTATCTCAAGCTTGCCGTCTGTCACTGCAACTATTCCGTTGTCTCGTAATGCAAAGGCTAGTTCTTCACTAAAGAAGGGATTGCCACTGGCTTTTTCGTGTATAAAATTAGCCATTGCCTCGGGTAACTGTGCTACCTGTAGGCGGTTACAAATAATGCCTTCAATAGTTTTTCTGTCCATGTTGTCCAGAGAAATCAAACTGAAATTATTTGCCAATTTAAGCTGCTCGAGCTCCCGCGGTGGTGTTGCCATCGCGCGGTTTGCAACAATTAGTAGCAATGGTTTAATCTGCTCACTTACTTTAGATAGTAGGCTCCACGAGGCAGAATCTATCCAGTGTGCATCCTCAACCACTATCAGAAGTGGCAGTTTGTCTGCCGCCTTTTGTAGCAACCCAAGCAGTAATGCTTGAATATTTGAAGCACGCAAACTACCGGTCATTTCTCTGGTTAGGTCGGTTTCAGGAATCGCCAAAGGCAGAACCACATTTAACAGCGGGGCCAATGGTTTTAAGTCAGTGTCCTTACCTAGAATACTATCAACAACGGCATCAATCGATTCAGCCTCTAGAAGAATATCTTCTGCGAAAAGTGCCCTGAAAACCGGGCGCCAGGCATGGTAGGCCGTGGTGACTTCTATGGCATTACCTGACCCTATTAAACAACGAACTTGTTTGTCGTTATGCAGTTGAATAAAGTCTGATAGCAGACGAGACTTGCCGATACCAGCATCACCTTCAACCTGAATAATGGCACTGTGGCGTTGCTCAAGCGTACTGAGAGCATCGGTCAGTTGCTTTTTTTCAGTAAAGCGACCTACCAGGGGTGTCGCATCCCTGGTGACCAGCGCCGGGGCAACGGTTCCGCTCGTGTTTATGATCAGTGAATACAGTGTTATCGGCTTAGTAAAACCCTTAAGCTGCGTCTGCTCCTGTGGTTGAAACTGAAAAGAACTTTCGGCAATTTTCGCTACCGCCGGTGTCACTAGTATTTGCCCCTCTAGCGCCTTACCCATCAGCCGTGCGCACAGATTGACGTCAGCACCATTAATTCCGTACGTACTTCTGTCTGATCCACCATAGGCGCCGGCATGGACTATGCCGCGACTTATGCCAATCTTGAGGTTTCGCAAAAAAGTGAGGTCTGTTGTAGGAGACAGCATGTCCTGTGCAGCGGCTATGGCGCGTAAGGTATCGTCTTCGTGCAGAACCAGCGCGCCAAAGGCCAATTGGCAGTAGCTGCCTTTGTCACCAATATTGAGCGCGACCAGACACCCTTCGTAGCGCTTGGCGATGTTCTGCAGCCAGCAGATCACACTGTCCAGTTTTTCACGTGCCCGAGAGTCATTGTCGTAGTCGATACCGGAAAAACTAATAAAAAGCGGCGTCACTGGGCGAAGCTCGGCAAGATACTGTCCCGAGGTGTCGTTCAACCTCTGGTACACAGGCTTGTGCAGCCATTCACGCACCAATTCCTGATCAAGCACGGGTGCAGGCGGCCACGGCTGCATTGGAACCACAACATTCAACGATTCAACAACCGCGAAATTTTTGTAGGATTCAGCATCACGCTTTTCCACCACCACTAGCTGATCGCCAAACAACCGGGCGATCTCGTCCCCGACAATCACTTCCCCTTTTTCAACCAGCTGTTCAGCGGCGACAAGACGTTCTAATAAGCGCCCAGCCAGTACGTCTATTAATTGGATTTCCTTGTCCCCAACGACAAAGCGGCAGACTTCTCCACACACAACAGCCACCTTCAGGTGCATCGAAACAGAGCTAGCGCTCGAAATTTGCACGTTATCGAACTGTTGCATTGCCGCTTGCATGGCCAGGGCACAGGCCGTGCCCAAGGAACCGTCATCACCGTCAAACCAGCAGGTGATCGCGTCACCGCCAAAAACAACCACACAACCGTGATACTGTTGAACGGCGTCAATCAAGGGGGTAAAAACTCGGTTGATCTGGTCGTTTAGTTCCTCCGGCCCACGCTGAGCGCCCATTTCCCTGGCGAGAGTCGACGTGAGTTGCGTAAATCCAGAAATATCAGCGAAAAGTGCGGTTCCGGTGGTTCGATCGGGCAGAGGTACGCTCTTTGATATCGATAGTTGCCGGTCCATAGCTACATAGGCGTTTAAGTAATTATCGATTTGTGGCATTCAGTCAGCTCTGGTTCACGACATTCCCATACTTCTTACACGGCTCTAATACACTTTGTGAACCAAGGATCAGCATGGCAGTTAACCCACCAGAATCTACTTGAGTTAACCACTGGCGGTCAAATCTATATTTTCCGCCAGCCGATGGTTGTAAGCGTCTTCAGGGAACATTCCTCAGAGATCAGTACACAAACCCAGCGCCAATTGTGATCTATGCCTATTCGCGCGGAGTGTTCAGCTCACGACAAATAGAACAGCGCTGTCGAGAAGATTTTGAGCAGCATAAACCGGACACCCACTTTAACCACGCACACGGCCTACATTCAATACGGCCAAATGACTTCCTAGAAATCTCCAAAAGTGGGTGTCCGGTTTGTGTGCGGTTTGTGTGCTGTGCCGGTGTGGTGTCGAAACTCATGGTGTTGCCCTCGATGTTAACGTGGGGCTACAAAATCACCAAATTTTTTCTTTGTTACGCTAAGCTGCCGTAAGGACACCCTTATTTCTTTCAAAACGGGTGAGGTCCACTGCGTACTATCCCTGCTCTTACCGGATTCAACAAAACATACCGACACAACTCCAGCAGATAGTCCTCCTTTTCGACATGAATTGCCTTGTGATTTTCTTCTCAAAAAGGCCGCATTAACGACCTTTGGATTATTTAGAGCTTCAAAAAATGACCTAGGGGGCCAAGTGCATTTTGCAAGGTTCAAAACACAGACTTTACATAACAAACCTACCCCTTTAAGCCTTTAAGCCTTTAAGCCTTGATATTTAATCTTTCTAAGGTATTTTAGTGTTTCCTCTAGAGAATTATATTTCTCGCTAAATTAAAAAATATAACTAAAGCGAAGAGCAAAAATACCAACGCAACTCCAACGTTTAAATAAACCCTCCTAGTCCCATAGAACAAACTCTCGGCAAACCTTTCTCCAAGACGATTATATGCATATAACGTAATGAACGATATGACCAAAAAAGATACCGAATATATCAGTACTATAGAAGAACTATAACTATCAATGATAAATGTTGGAAGTATAATAGAGAAAAATAATAGTGGCTTAGGGTTCGTGGCCGCTAACATGAATCCAGATAAAAATCCTACATCTTTCGCTGCAGAATTACGAGCCATCTCACTATTTTTTGATCTCAAAGTACTGAATTTTTTAAAGGAAAGGTGTAACAAGTACGTGGCCCCAGCGACAGAAACCAGGGCCAATAGTGCTTTGTTTTTTCCTACTAACAGCCCCACTCCCATAGCACCCAACAGAGAGTGCATAAACAAGCCTGTAGTATTTCCCGCAAGCGTACTTAATACTACCGCTCTATTTTTACCAACTAAACCAAAGCTGAAAAATGCTACTGCTGGCCCAGGACTTCCAATATAGAGAGCCGAAAGACCAAGGAATGAAACATACGAATTTACATCCATATCATCTATCGCCTCAGGAAATACTTACCGTTCGCGCCCCTAAATCATCAAACATCTGACTATCTCGAATATATGCACCGTCCACACTAGCGACCTTTTCATTAAATGCCGATGAACCGGAGTATTCGAAATTATTGCGCGCGAAAGATAGCTTTTCAACTCTATCCTTGTCGTATCTTGAATCGATGCCACAAAAACGAAAAACAAAAGCAGATCTAACATCGTGCTCCCCGCCAAACAACGGAACACTGCGATGCATAACGTACTTATCAAATATAAATGCATCACCGATTTCAAAGTCGTCTTGTTCAGCGTAGTGCTCAAGAAAATTATATAACTGCCCCGTATTCAAAACTGAATTTTTAGTTTCCAGAAAAAACTCAAGGGCTTCCTCAGTAGATTTTTTTTCAAGGTGCGGCTCAACATAGTCAGGAACACCGTTTATATGCTGATACACGAATTCACCAGATAAAATATCTTTGGGAACGTAAGCCATACCACCCCCAGTTTTTTTCGCATCTATTGGAATTAGCGGAACCCAGATCGTGATTCCAAAGTCATCTTTTCTCTGAAAGCCAAAACTCTGGGTTCCCACATGCCAAGGAAAACCTTTGCTAACATCCTTTCTGAGCTCGAAGGATAACCCCTGAGTGTAAATTACATCTGAAGACACAAGAGGTTTTAGAACTTTCGCAAACTTCTCTGAAGACACAACATTCAATACCCGCTCATCATCATTTAGTATGTCATACTTGAAACGTTCAAGAAAAACTTAGGGGGTCAAATCCTGACAATGTACATTAAATTAAAACGCCTTACCGGGACAGGCACCTTTATTTGTTAGCGTTTAATCGGTGTGGAGATTTATCGTGGAGGGGGTCGTAGTGCCATGGATGGGACTACAAGCGCTGCTAGGCATGGATGCCTGCTTGCGCGAATCTTTGGAGCGATAAATCTCAAAATTCACCAAGGCCCGCGCCAGGCAGATTGATCGCAAAAAAGACTTTTCGTTAGCCTTTTGTTCATATGTTAGGGGCTGTTGAAAAGTGACTCTCGCTGAAGGCGACATCTAACACAACAGCCCCCCGAAGCGACAGGCATCATAAATCACTGCTTGCTCGATAGCCCCAAGTTTTAACGACTCGGCGGTTGAGCTCGGCAAATCTCCAGGGTGATCGCTACAGGGCTGTTAGGCTTAATACAGAATGTGCTATGTACGCCGATTGCACCTACAATTTGGACATTATGACTGAACACATAACAACTAAAACTGCACGAGTAACACCCGACACGCTATCGCTCCTCAAACGAGTGGCTGAGATTGAGGGCCACGCTGTGAGTGACTTAATGGTAGCCGCCGCACAGAAGGCTGCACAAGATGCGGTTGCTGAACCGAAGGTGCTACAACTCTCCCGTGAGAATCAAGAACGCTTCCTCGATAGCCTTCTGAATCCCCCGGAGCCTACCGAGGCACTGCAAAAGGCTTTTGCCCGCCACCACAAACTTTTGGGGCGTGCTTGACCAAATTGCGTACGGAGCCTCTCAGTAAGGCAACATAACCGCTCAGCGTTCTCGTGCGGCGCTCCTCCTCTCGATACATACTTTCAGCACCAAGCCCCTCAGCATGCTCGCCGGCGTGTACTGCGATGCTTTGTCGCCGTCGAGAATTCGACCGATCAGGTCGCAGGTTTTTTCACCCTATCCGCGCTCAGCATTCCCCTTAAGGCATTACCTGAAGCACGACAGCGCGAAGTGCCTCGCTATCCTTTGGTAACCGCCGCTTTGATCGGCCGACTTGCGATGGATAAGGACAATCAGAGGCAAGGACTCGGTGGCGTGTTATTGGCTGATGCGCTATTGCGGGTGTCAAAGGCAGATGTCGGCGTGTACGCCCTGTTGGTAGATGCCAAAGACGAAGCGGCAGAGAATTTCTACCAGCATTTTGGCTTTGAACGCTTAAAAGGAAAAGAACGCAAACTCTACCTGCCCATAGCAACCGCATTGAAACTCATTGGGGGTTAGTAGTATTTACCAGGTGGCTGTCCCTGTAACACCTGTTCTAAAACTTCACCTCCACATAGGACCACCGAAGAAATCAATGTGTGATATTCAGCACGTTTCTGAAAATCATTCAACTAATTATTCCAGTTACACTGTCGTTATCGTTACTACGGATGATGTAAAGGCAGGTGCAGTACATGGCGATTTTTCTAAACACCAGCGGAACAAGCTTCTACCTGGAAAAGCTAATCAAGGACGCCAGCGAACGCGTTATTTTAATTAGTCCCTTTCTGAAACTAAACGATCGAGTCAAAGAACTACTTGAAGATAAAGATCGTTTGAAAATCGATGTCCGTATTGTTTACGGAAAATCAGAACTTCAACCGTCAGAAATTAACTGGCTAAAAGAGCTCTCATTTGTCAGAACCAGCTTTTGTAAAAACCTCCATGCTAAGTGCTATATGAGTGAAGCCTCTTGCATTATCACTAGCTTAAATCTGTATGAATTTAGCCAGGTTAATAATAATGAGATGGGCGTGCTGATAGACAAATACGAAGATGTTGAAATGTACAAAGACGCTTATGATGAAGCGCAAAGAATCATAAGAATAAGCGATGAGGTTCGAATATCGCTTGAAACCGTCGCTCCAGAAACCGCACCACTCACTCCAAATAAAAGCGCCACCTCACAGAAAAGTTCGCCCGCTACAGACCATGAAAAGCTAACAACATCCAAGATGGCAAAGAAGTTGGGTTTGAGCACAAAAGAACTACTGGAAAAATTGGTCAGCGATGGCTATGTAGTAGGCAACGATGACGAACACGAGCTCACAGTAAAAGGTACGGAAATTGGCGCGGAGATGAAGAAAGGAAGGTTTGGTGAATATTTCCTTTGGCCTGGCAGCTTTAGTCTGTAGCGGGAACTTAGGGAGGCAATCCTCGACACGGTACAATAAATTAAAAAATGAGCCTTATCGGGACAGGCAGTTCAAATTATCATTGTACAAAGTTGCTGCCTGTACATCATTGAAAATAGCGCAACGATCCAATTGATCTTGAGCAGCACAAACCGGACACCCACTTTAACCACGCACACGGCCTACATTCAATACGGCCAAATTGACTTCCTAGAAATCTCCAAAAGTGGGTGTCCGGTTTGTGTGAGGTCAAGGCCACTATATACCTTATAGGCGGCACCGACCTTGGTCCGGTTGGTGTCGTTTTTTAGGGCTCACTTCGATTAACAAGATTCTTGTATGAGTGAAAACGTTAGTCGAACAAAACTGAAGAACTCGGCACTAAACAATCGCACCCGCCAATGGGTGCCTGGTTTGCTCTTGCCTAAACCAGAGCGAACTTTCACATCTACTATTATTTGGAGTTTTACATGAATATTTTTTGTAATGCAGGCTTAGCTGCTGCTCTACTTTTTGGCACTACCGTAGCTCAAGCAACCGATCTATCCATTGTTGACAGCACCAATAGCCTTGGTCTGCCTTCAACTGCCGTTCTGTTGACTGAAAAGGATTCTGACAGTACTCGCGGACAGCATCAGCGTTGGTACAACAATGCATTGAGCGCCCTAGAGGTTTGCATACGCAAACGCGGCAATTGCACTAGTGAAAGCAATGCAGCATCAGCCGCTCGGAGTGCCCTTAACGCTGCAATAGCTCGGGATAATAGACGCGGCACAAACTGGACAAGTTGGAACGTCGCTAATTCCTACTAATCGTTTGTCTGGCTTCTAGCCACTGACAACTGCTCATTGTAGGTGGGTGTTCAGACTCCCATCTACAATGAATGTTGGTTTCCGTATTAGGCCGTACCTGCTCAATGCGTTGCTATTTTCCAGTGCTACCACCATCGACTTGGGTACTTTCATTTCACTTGTTTAGAACTAGAATTTCGATGGGTCAAGCACAATGCCTGTCGCGCCCCGCGTGTGAATCTAATTCTTATTTAAAAGATCAACTTCTCGTTTCCTTGTTTTTTCTGCCACGGTAGGATCAATTCTAACCTGGCCAATAAACCGCAATAGCAATAAACCGGACACCCATTTTAGCTTACCCTCAAATCACCGCCTGCCACACGTCGATCGTACCTCAGATTTCCACAGATATAACGTCGCTATAATCATCCATACAGGCGACATACCTGCCGTGTTTACACCCAAGTATCCGCCGATTGACATCAGCAAATGATTAATCGTCTTTTGGGGGAATCTGCCGGCAATGCAATACACAACAACTCAGCTATTTTCATCGAGCAGCGTGTAGAAAAAATCAGTGAAGGAAGTTTTCCACCCCTCCCATAGCACGTCGTATAGTGTGAACGCCAATCCCAACGTCCTTTATTGAATTTGCGTTGTGCCATTGTACCAGTATGTAAAAAGATTACCTTCGTACCACTGAAAAGGATATGGACGTTCGATGACGATCAAGGGATAGGATCAGAAAATTGATACAGTATCTCTCTTGCCGTCAGAGAGCGAGTATGACTACCCTGTTGTGCGAGGAATAGTGCGAGAGCATACGATGCTTTCGCCTGCTCTTACCACACCGAGGTCAAGGCCACTATATACCTTATAGGCGGCACCGACCTTGGTCCGGTTGGTGTCGTTTTTTAGGGCTCACTTCG